>NIVC01000362.1:262500-541141 GCA_002269645.1 Macrostomum lignano
GGAAAAAACTGTAGATTGCGATTTGAGACGAGAACAGCGAAGCAGTAGAGGGGTGGAAAAAAGAAAGAAGTACCAGGCACCGCTCGCCTGAATACGCGGACGAACAGGCCAGCCAGGGGATGGGTTGGGATCGGGAAGAGGGAGAGTTAGGCCAAAAAAGCGCCAGGCGCGTGGAAAAAACCAGGCCGCCCAGGGAAAGGAAAAAAGTGAAGCAAGAAGAGCAGGAGAAGGAGGGAGAGAGGGAGGGGAGCTGCTGCTGCGCCTGAGTAGGTGAGAATCGTGCCAGTCGAGAGGGGAAAGTGGCAGGACGAAGCCAGTGAGGTTTGGAGTTAGAGAGAGAAATAGATAGAAGTAAGGGCGGTGCAGCCTGTAGCCAGCTGAGCTCTCACAGGCCCGAGGGGAGAACTGGGAACGAACAAGAGGGGATCCAAAACTCCCCAACATGGCATACACAGGCGCATACCAACCCTTGTACCAGCCAGATGCACTACTCTCTCTTCATCATTTACTCAACCATGTAAGGCTGTTGGGTTAAAAAACTCAACCTTAAGCTGTAAACAGCACCACTTTTCCTACAGACCCTATTTACAACAAAAATCTGCGCAGTGGCTAGGCTACTCAGCACATTTTGCTTTCTGTATGTACGCAACACAACCGGATAGAATTTTTAATCATACCACTTACATCTACTAACAGTAGACAACGATAGGAATATTTCATAATTTTATTTATTTTGTGCTTGTAATAACACGAGGATAATAACCACTTAGCCATGAACACAATATTTGTTTTACTTGTCTGATGGACTCTGATGGTTCACTAAATTTAGCAGGGGCAGCTAAAATATTCTATATATGAAAGCTGTGGGATCTTGATCCCTATGACTGCTGTCTATGACAGCTGTGGGATCTTGATCCCTATGACTGCTGTCTATGACAGCTGTGGGATCTTGATCCCTATGACTGCTGTCTATGACAGCTGTGGGATCTTGATCCCTATGACTGCTGTCTATGACAGCTGTGGGATCTTGATCCCTATGACTGCTGTCTATGACAGCTGTGGGATCTTGATCCCTATGACTGCTGTCTATGACAGCTGTGGGATCTTGATCCCTATGACTGCTTTGGGATCTTGATCCCTACGACTGCTTTGGGATCTTGATCCCTATGACTGTTGTGGGATCTTGATCCTATAAAATGGTTGTGGGATCTAGATTCCTACAGCTTAAGCGTACAATATAGCTCAATAAATAATTCATAACTCACAGACGAAGACTCGGTTCTAGGAAAGGTGAAAGAGACGCCGCGAAAGCTGAGCACATCGGCGTCGCGTTCGGGATCGTGCACCGCGGGGTGGGTAGCGCCGAAGCACTGCTGAATGGTGGTGACGGTTGGCGCCACACCCGGGGGACTGTTAAAACTCTGATTGCAATAGGACAGCCGCAGTTTAGTTAAATCGAACACTTCAATAGACTTCAATCGCTGATAAGTGGCATCGAAGATTAGCTTGACGCCGTCCTGAGTAAGCGACAGGACAATGTCCATTAGCAGCGGCAGACGGTCGCTGTACCACAGCTGCACAGATCTGACATCCGAATCAGCTTGGCGGAGTATGTTGATGGCTTGGTGCAGCGGCATGCCCAAGATTAACTCCCAGTTCTGCTTGGGACAGAACAATCCTCGTTCTGGTTGTACTTCTAAATCTAGCATGACTTCGATATTATAATGATTCTTATTTTTATCATATGTTGTACTAATGCATGAAAATAATTGAAAAAGTATAAAAATATAGTCTTCATTGAAGAAAACACCAATAGTTGTTTCTATGTAAGATAGCATTTTGTTGATACTTTCTTACTTTCCTATAAATTGGCATTTTTTAAAACCACCTTTTGGAGAAAAAAATGATAATCAGCCTCAAGGCTAGTATTAACTTCCATGTTAATTACTTAGAGTAGTAGTAGATAGTAGCATCAGAGTAAACCCTAAAGATTGGGAGAATAAACTGTTTAGAATGAGACATCTACTAGATCTAGAATCAAAGAAATTGTCTTAAGGGCAGAAAAACTATCAAAGGGTAAGAACATCTATGAGACTTAGGATCTAAGAACTTGGAATAAAGAAAAAATCTACCAAGGTATAAGCCCTGACCCTCTGATCCTGGTAATGCCAGACTGAGAGAAAAGCTCAATAGGAGAGAGGCAATACATAAAGTAACAAAAGTAATATAGTTCCAGAAGACTGCTTAGAACAAGAACAATAATGCATAGTATGCAGCCAACTTTACATAATACACTACCAAGTTACATAATATGCTACTATTTTTAAGAATCCATCAAGACATTACATCAGAAGATAATCCCTAGTACAACATAGGACAATAATATTAAATCATATATAAAACAATGAGCTATTGGCAAAATATTAGATGGATAAGTTATATGATATATACCTAAGTGTGATGCATATCTAGACTAGGTAGCAAAGGCACAAAGTGAGTTTTAACATCTAATAGCCAGTCACACAATAGTTAATAACATCCCTTCTAGTATATAAGGGATAGTGATACCATATTGGTAGTGATACCAGGTTTATATACTTTTTTGAGAAATTTCCTTAAAAACTTAACTAGCACTTTCAATGTTAGATCCTTGTATTAAATTAGCAATGTTTATAGTATCATCAAAAATCAAATTTAAACAATATGTAAATAGATCACTATTGTACAATGCCAAGACCTAGACCCTGATGGAAACCTTAGAGATAGCTAGATGCTACAAATGTAACCATGCTGTGTAGCATTTAGAATACAAAGCAGCCTATACAGCAAGACTAATGCCATGCTCTAAACAAAGGCATGCCTAATGCAGCTTTCTGACCTACTATATAGGCAATGACAGCAATGCTGGCTGTCAAGATTTGCTACAAATGATCAACTTTGGTTGATTGCACACAGTGGGATAGAAGTGTAGGAATAAGTGTGCATGCAATCTACTAATTATCTACAATCCCAAGGGCCTCTGCAAAGATCTGCAATATTTTTACTATGTTTGCAATTATTCTCAACTTTATAAGAACTATAGCAGTCTTTGATACATTCCATTTGATAGAATTAATTGAGACCCATGTGAATGTATATACATATATAGTTGCAAAATACATAAATATGCAAGATTCATAAGGCACAGTTGCATATAGGTTAGAATTGGAGTTGAGTATACATGGCCAATGATTTATTTACATAGAAAATTTATATCAGAACATTATATTTTACCTCTAGTGTATAAATATATATATAATACAAGTAATAGTAATAAAGAAATTGAACGGTAATTTGATCATTTTAAATAAAATAGAATAATTATTTAAATAATATAACATCAATATATAGGCCTAAATAACAATTATTATAAGCAACAAATAATTACACTGTTGTATTAGATATACATCATTCATATAAAGGAAATTTTGGTCACTTTGTCAATAAGCAAATTGGGATGAATTAGTCATTGGTCATAATGTCAACTATCAGTAAAGTTGCCCTAACACTTTGGTCACTTTGTCAATAAATTTGACCAAATGCCAGTGCAATTGATAAAATGATTATCACCTGTTTCTTGTCCTTTTTTCTGATTGTCCTTGATTGATATCTAGATAATCTAGACTATATTTAAAACATTGGCATCTAATCTAATAGGCTTTTTTATTTGATTTTATTTTATAGCAGATTATTGGTTTTTTATCAAGATGCAATTGAAAAAAATTCAAAATCTAGAATTTTGATTGCAAGTTAAGATCTTGTCTAACCTCTAATCAAAAAGTTGAATAGGCCTAATAGAAAACCTTATTGGATTGGAATAAGTGTAAAAACCTGTGGATACACAAAACAGGGTCTAAAATTATAGCTCAAGAATGCAATGCAACTTTGAACATATTCTACAAGTATAGTTTGGATTGTACATTAGTGTATGCTAGGTTTATTGCCAGAAAAACATAACAAGACCTTGTTTGCACGCTGGGTTTATGTGCTAATACAAAAAATTGCTATTTGAATATTTGACAATGTATTTGCTGTGTTGTCTATGCTGGGATATACTTTAATATTTACTAAAAAATGGTAGTAAGATCCTTGTTGTATGAAAAGAATTCTCAATATATATATTGCCTTATAAAATATGAAACATATTAACTTTTGCACTATATAATAAATATAGATATGAGCCTAATTAGAATTAGATGAATTAGATAATTAGATGATGAAACATTTATCCTTAATACAATAATTATAGTTACCACCATATATGCCCAATACCCGTCTGACCTATCTAAATTAGATAGGTGAAATGGCTGCTAGGCTAGCCAAAGTAAGGTACAAAATTAAAAATGTAAAAAATGAAAAATTAGAAAAAGAAATGAAAAGAAAAGAAAAGGAAAAGAAAGGAGGGAGAAGAGAAAAAGGGGAAAGAGGAGAAAGAGAGAAAGAGAAACAGGAGTTGGAAAAAAGAGAAAAAGGTAAGATTAAGAAAAGTCATACAAAGTGAAAATTAAGTCCCAATTAAACTAAGTCGTAATTGAAAGGAACAAAGTTACATTGGGAGAAACTTAGTCGCAATTGGGAGGAACTAAGTTGCAAATCTGGATAAAACTAAGTTGCACCATAGGGGTAAAATTTTGAGATTGGGCATGTATGGTTACCATAGTCCAGATCATGTAGTATATGCCCAAAAATTTGGACATGCATTGGCGGCGTTGGCCTTGCATGATTTTCTCATAGGCAGTGCTTATCCCCATGGTACCATAGGAATAATTTCTGTCTTATTCCAATGGTACCGTGGGAATAATTTTCTGCTTATCCGCATGGCACACTGGGCCTTTTTATATTACCAATTCCAGAACCAGAATCGGTTTGGAATTCCAAGAAAAATAGGAGTATAATAAACTATTAAACTCTGTTTATATTTGACTGCCTTAACAACCTAACTTAGCACAATTTTTCACTTTCTACTTGGCAATTGTCATTCAATAATAAAAACTTTATAGCACGTATCTCCCTCTAGTTATAGAGACAAAAAGTTATACTTCACAAATTGGTTCTGGTTCTGGAACCAGAGCAAGCAATATGAAAAAGCCCACTGACGAGATAGCTGCCATATCTTCTACATATATGCTGTACGTGAATAGTTTATAGCTTGAAAAGGAATTTGAATTGAGGATACTAAGATTAAGAAGCTGTTGATCTGGATCAACACCACAACTAGTGTTTTTTGCATAAAAAGGCCATTAAATCTTTACTTCTATTAAACAAATTGTCAAGCAAAGTTATATCGTTAGGCCTATATTGCACTTAAACTGTAAGTACTAAACTAAATTATTTCCATAGCATATGTAGATGGGCCAGCTATCTCGTCAGTGTGCCGTGCGGATAAGCAGAAAATTATTCCCACAGTACCGTTGGAATAAGACAGAAATTATTCCTATTAAATCCTATGGTACCGTGGGGATAAGCACTGCCTTTCTCATATGCCTAATATAAAGCCAGGTCCTTCAATTGGTTACAATATTAGGCCTAGGGAAAGGGATTTGCAATACCATGCATAGAAAAATGACAATATTTAAAAATGTAAAGTGGCCTCCATGCACCACCACATTCTCGATGCAGGATGTCCAATTGAACAACACACTTATTTGATTAAACCTTATAAACTAAACTTTCAGAAGCATTTTAAGAAAGCCTTTACATATGTAATTTGCTTTAACTTGTCTCTTTAGCTATAAAAAGATGTTTTGCCAAATTTTCTTTCGCCCAATTTTTCCGTGTTAAATTTCTGTCGCCGAATTTGTTTGTCGCCAAATTCGCATGCATCCCAATTGTATAGACCCCCTTGGCCTTAATATTCGTAAGTCTATTTCTATATTTTAGACTTGTTCTAATAGGGGTTAGCATTAGCATTTAGCGAAGCTTCTAATATGTATCAAACAAACTTATTAGCTTTGATTTCATTTAGGTCGTATTCTTAGCAATAGCAAGAAGTCTAGGTAAATAAGACTAATGCGAAATTACTATTAGGAATCCGCGCTTCATGTTCGCATCTTCTTCACAAAGCTGTTTCCAAGAAAATTTATGGATAATAAAAAACGCGAAAAATCGAAATCGGAAATCTTTTTTAAATCGAACCACAACAAATTGCTATTAAACAAGTTTTAATAGAATATTGCACTTAAAAAATGTAGCCATACTACATTTATAACTGTACGCAAGTTATTTTTAAGAGTATCTTTATTAATTAATCGCTAAGTAAGCGAAGTTTTAAGGCGTACGTACCACACGTCTATTAACTTTCCCTCGCCGGTGGCTCCGTTTTCAGCTTTTGTATTTTTAACGTTTCCAGTTCCCCATGTGCGCTCGCTAAAAAGTTAAAAGGTGATCAAAATATTATGGGTTTCGATAGAGTTTGTCTAGTCATGCTGGTCCTATTACCAGGCGCCGCGGAACAGGGGGGGGCAGCTGCCCCCCCCCTGACATTGAGTTGGGGGGGCATTGCCCCCCCCCTCAAATATCGTTCAACAGCATAATTTTGCTCAAATTTTTGGTCATTGTCCAAGACAGGGTCTGGGCTTGAGTTTCGGAAACTTGGTCCTGCCCCCCCTGGCAAAAACTTGTTCCGCGGCGCCTGCCTATTACCAACCAAACAAATCTGCTTCTTTTCTTACATGGTAGGTAGTACAAAAACAAAAATAACTTCCAAATAGCCTGACTATAGGCCTATTAACTAGGGACTATTAAATAATGTAAACTAGGCCTACTTACTCACTTAGTCCTTGTTTAAAACTCTTAAAGATATGCCTAGGTAGCAAATTTATTGTTGATAGGGTAGGGAGTCTAATATGAGCTTTTTAATTTTTTAGTTGTCAAGTCAAAGTGGTCTCTTTGTTGCCATTTTTCAGACTTATTGCCACATTTTTACCACTTGACTTGTCTTTAAATATTGTCTATTAAAAAAGTAAAAAAGCAATATACAATATTTAAATCATTTAAATTTTTATTTGTTTCAATTTCTTTACGACTTTAAAAATTCAAAACCTATGGCTATTGAAATAAGTGTAGAAAACTTGTGGATAGGCCTACACAACATGGGGTCTAAAATTGTGAATTGTAGGCTGTAGCTCAAAAATGTGATATAGCACAGAACATGTTAACTTTAGCATTAAATATAAGCATAGTACTAATAAATAATTAGGCATTTAGCCTTAATAAGATAGTCATAATTAGGCCTACTCCTATCATTTGCCTAAAATGGCACTGTCACAATGGTGCAACAGTAGGCCTACATTTGCTTTGACTCTAGCTTCAATGCAACACTAGAAAATTCCAAAATTGCAACAGATACCTAGGCCTAGTTGGACCCTTTTTGTCCACATAGCCTATTCTAAATTAATAAGGATTAAAACATGATTATAATTTATATGCTACTTCATATACGCCCAACCTCAAAATTTCACTTGTCTGATGCAGCTTAGTTCCTGATTGCAACTTAGTTCCTCTCAATTGCAACTTAGTTCTTCCCAATTGTGACTTCCAATTGCAATTTAATTTTTACTTTGTATATGAATTTTTTGGCTTTTTCTATTTCTCTCTTTCTCCTCTTTTTTCTCTCTTTTCTCCTTCCTTTCTTTTCCTTTTTTCTTCCTTTCCTTTCTTTTCCTTTTTTCTTCCTTTCCTTTCTTTCTTCCCCCAATTTTGGTTTTTCACATTTTTGATTTTGCAATTTACCTTGGCCGGCAGTCATTTTACCTATCTGGTTTGGATAGGTTGAATGGGTATTGGGCATGGGTATTGGGATCTTTTCTCCTTCCTTTCTTTTCCTTTTTTCTTCCTTTCCTTTCTTTCTTCTCCCAATTTTGGTTTTTCACATTTTTGATTTTGCAACTTACCTTGGCCGGCAGTCATTTTACCTATCTGGTTTGGATAGGTTGAATGGGTATTGGGCATGATTTCCCATTCTTAAGGTAGCATATACTATGCTTAAGTAGCATAGTGTATATGCTACTTAAGAAATCAAATCAATAGGCTTACCAAAACAAAGATATTTGTTAGGCCTACATTTTAAAATTTTGATCAAAATTATAATATATGTAGCTTCATTGGTGGTTAGGCCTATCATTATTACCTACCTAACAAAGTCTTTATAAATATGCATAGATATATAGCAAACAAAGACAATAAAACTAAATAGATTTTTCAAAATTTTAGAAGCATGCTAGTTAAATAAAATACATATTGCCTTTATTAAAAAAAGTAAGTTTTGGAAAAAAATCTTATTGTTATAAGATTACATTATCATTTTGGTCATCATAAACTAAGATACCAAAAAGCAATCTAGGGTACCCAAAATCCTAGCGTCCACACAGGTAGATCTTTGGCCATCCTGGGTTTTGTTCAATGCCTCTGGCTCTAATGATAAGGCAAGCCAGCCAAGCTGGCTTAAGTGGTCTTCAAAGGAAAAAGGCGCAGGTACCAAAAATTACAGACACTAAATAAAAGCATCAAAACCCTTAATAATTAAAAGTATCCCTTTAAAAGTGAAAACATCCATCTTAAAAGTTCCAAGAATTTGAGATATAAAATAAAATATGGTAAATACAAATATTCTAAATATAGCATATTATAAATATCTAGACATCAATATAAACAAATTGAATTCAAATTGATTTAAATTAGTGCCAAAAATTTAACTCATTTTAGTGTCATTTATAATTGTATCAAGGGATTTAGCCACTATTTAAAAAAAGGTTGCCCTTAAAAATGTCTATTTTATGATTTAAGTTTTAGGTTGTGATTTTTTTACAAAAGTGCACAACTTTAGTTTGCTTTTTAAACATCTAAAACATTATACAATTTTAAATAAAACTGTTATTTTAGAATTTAGTTTTCAGCTTAGTTTTATTTAAATTTATTAATATCCTGAAGTCTCAATCAAATCTTGTATTATATTATTAAAAAATTGCATATTGAAAACTCAAAAATTTTATATTGTTTGACCCTTATTAGACAAAGTAATGAAAATTTATATTTTGATGCTTGAGTCTTAAATTCCAAAGACAAAGAGTTCATTTCATTTTTAATTTAGCACTATCCATTTATTTTTATTGCCTTATCCTCATCAAATCAATAGGGCCTAGCTCCAATGCCATGGTCTTTCAAGTCTTTATTGAGTGGCATTACTAGATATAAAAAATATATGTTCCCATTCTATAACCACAGCCACATCTATAGCTATAGCAGAACCCTATATGTTAAAGTTATATTTATTAATTATTGCATTTGTGAGAATTTTCATTTAGAGATTTCAAAAATTATTTTTTCATAATTAGTCTCATATGTGACAAATGGTTTTGCCTATTATATTATATATTGTCTTCTAATATATATTATATGTAGAAAATCTGTTTTGGTTATTTTGTTTATTTGTCTACCATGAAATTGTTCAAGCCTACAAGCTATATATCAAGTTATGGCACTTAAAACTCTAAATTAAGAGTTTTTACTTTTAATAGTCAGTTTGCTTTTTGCTAGTTTATCTATGAAATAGCTAAATAAGTATTTTGTCTACATAT
This sequence comes from Macrostomum lignano, assembly GCA_002269645.1. NCBI lineage: Eukaryota > Metazoa > Platyhelminthes > Macrostomidae > Macrostomum > Macrostomum lignano. The sequence continues at coordinate 272,115 of NIVC01000362.1, forward strand.
GTTATGGCTATTATGGCTAAGTAGTTAAACAACTGTTCCTAGTTGCACTGACAATTTTATAGTTGGCTTATCCTAATAAAAGTATAGTGTTTTTGTGTCTTGGGTAGTGTTCCAGTGGAGGGGTTATAGTCTAGTAGTTAAGTGTCGGACTCACAACTTGAAGATTGTGGATTCAATTCCCGATCCCACTGAAAAAATTGTGTCCTTGAGCAAGGCACTTAATTCTGTATTGCTTCAGTTCACCCAGCTGTAAAATGGGTGCCAGCATTAGCTGGGCTAGTTGAGGCTGTGGTGCCCCCCCCTCCCCTAGTCCTTAGACTGAACAGCCATATGCAGCCTTCAGATGTGCTGTGCAATAGCTGTTGCTGAGCTGTCGGTTGCAAATTTGCAAATCTCCCCATTATGGCAGTTTTGTAATCTATTATAAATATTATTAGTATTGCATTTATTTGTGTACAAAATCGATGTACAATCATGTATATATAATTAATAGGCATCTCAAATATCTTTGTACCAATGATGTTAATTGATACTCTGATCAAACAAGTAAATATATTATCTGGACTAGCTAGTTTGTTCTAAAATGAATGCGCTCCACTCACTACTAAACCTTCAGCTCCATCAGTAGCCAGTCATGGGTGTACGCGGCCTGAAGAAGCACCTGAAGCGGGTGAACGCCCCCCGGCACTGGATGCTGGACAAAATGTCCGGCTGCTTCGCCCCCAAGCCGGCCGCTGGGCCGCACAAAATGCGCGAATGCCTGCCGCTGTGCCTGTTCCTGCGCAACCGGCTGAAGTACGCGCTCACTTACAAGGAGACCACCAAGATTCTGGCGCAGCGCTCTATTAAGGTGAGTCTCGTTTCTCGCTCGCTGTTTTCTTTTGGAAGAGGCAGAGATTGTAGTGATAAAAATAATATATCGAGATGGGATGAGAGGAGATAAATGAGGAGATGGGTGAGATTGGAGGGCGGAAGGCGTGAGATTGGATGATGGAAAGGGTGAGATTGGAAGGCGGAAGGGGTGAGATTGGAGGGCGGAACTGGTGAGGTTGCTGGGCGGAACTGGTGAGGTTGCTGGGCGGAACTGGTGAGGTTGCTGGGCGGAACTGGTGAGGTTGCTGGGCGGAGCTGGTGAGATTAGAGGGTGGAAAGGGTAAGATTGGAGGGCGGGAACTGGTGAGATTGGAGGGTGGAAAGGATGAGATTGGAGGGCGGGAACTGGTGAGATTGGAGGGCGGGAACTGGTGAGATTGGAGCGTGGAAAGGGTGAGATTCGAGGGTGGAAAGGGTAAGCTTGGAGGGTGGAAGGGTGAGATTAGAGAGGACAAAAGGGATTATTTTAGAGAGTGGAACGGGTGAGATTAGAGGGCGGAAGGAATGAGACCGGGTTGTTAATAGATCATATTGGAGGTAAAAAAGTGTAGACCGAATAAAAGATAGAGATGACAAACATTAAAAAAAATTTGACACATGTCAAGTAAAGCCGTTTTGACACGTGTCAAAAGATGCATGAATTTGACTTCGGTGTCAGATCACGTTGGCTAAAAGATGCCCCCCGTCTTGGCGCCATGCTCAGGTGGACGCCCGCGTCCGCACGGACAAGCGATTCCCGGCCGGCTTCATGGACGTCATCAGCATCGAGCGGACTGGCGAGAACTACCGCCTGATCTACGATGTGAAGGGTCGCTTCGCCTTGCACGCGATCACCCCGGAGGAGGCCAAGTATAAGCTGTGCCGCGTGCGCAGGTGAGCGGGGTGGGAGAGTTCGTTTAGCTTTGTCACACAACCGGCGAGAGGCATTGCTGCCCATTCCGCCGACTCCCCTGAGCAGGCGCACAAGCGCGCGGATACGTACGCAGTCATACGCACAGGCACACACTCACACAGGAGTGTACAGCGGCCCTAACTTTATTTATCGTTAGGCATGTACACTTCCCTGTGCCTTGGGGTTGGGCCTCAAGGCCGTTAATTGCACAAGCAGAGCCAAGCTGAGATTCCAGTTTAGCCCCAAATTAATGCAACTGCACTTGGAATCGAGCCCGGGCCGCTGGTATATCAGAGCGCCGCGCTGGACCACTGGGCTATGCCCCCCCCCCGATGTGAATTACAAAATTACAAAAAAGTTTTCGTCCATAGGAAGTTTCTCAATTTGTGCTGCACCATCAACTTAACGAAGCTGAAGTTGGCACCAAATTGAGGGCACAGAGAGTGTAGTACTCAAGCTACCAGTAGTAAACTCCAATCGCCAGAATCCCATTCCCTGAAATCCATCAGCTGAATCCTCTCCAACTCCTCTATAAAACATCTCAAATTCAAGTATCATATCTTGCTTTCTCTGTGTGCAGAAATTGACTGCCTCAGACTGAGACTCTTTTTCTGACTCCTCTCTCCTCTCTGTTCTCATCGCTCCTCTCCCATCTCTACTCTCTTATCTATCAATTCTCATCTCTCCTCTCCCTTTTATCGCTTGTCTATCCTCCCTACGAAGGGACCTCTCCCCTATTCTCTCCTCCCTCCACTATCATCTCTCATCTCTACTCTCTTATCTATCGTCTCTCCTCTACCTTGTAGTCACTAAAGCTACTGATATGTATCGATAATAAGTTCACAAAGCTGGCACACATCACCGCAGGGTGGCCACCGCCCATGGCAACGTGCCGCTGCTCAACACGCACGACGCCCGCACCATCCGGTACCCGGACCCAATGGTGAAGGTCAACGACACGATCAGGGTGGACCTGGCCACCGGCAAGATCATCGACTTCGTGAAGTTCGAGCCCGGCAACCTGTGCATGATCACCGGCGGCGCCAACACCGGCCGAGTTGGCGTCATCACCCACAAGGAGCGTCACCCGGACTTTGACATTGTGCACGTGAAGGACTCGCTTGGCCACACCTTCGCCACTAGGGAGAGCAACGTCTTCGTCATTGGCAAGGGCAACCAGCCCTGGGTGTCGCTGCCGCGCGGCAAAGGCGTCAAGCTGAGCATCGCCGAGGAGCGCGACCGCCGCCTGGCTGTCACCCGCAAGTGAGCGAGCCGTCTCTGTCACCAATGGCTAACCTGCGGAGAAGCTTGCTTTGAAATCTGAGATTTTTGGAACTCGTTTCACGCTATTGTCTGGTTAATGCTTTATGAGGGTAGGAGAACATTAATAAAATAACAAATTGGCTATCGGCCGTTTGGCTGGTTGGTTTGTTTCGAGTGAATCTTTGGCCTGGATTGAAACTGATTTTGTTTGACTGGCTTCTCTTTTCCTTTTTTACTTGCCGTGTTTCAGCAGTGCTGATTCAGCAAGACACTTTGGGTCTAATTTATTTGACAAAACCAGGAGCACTCATCGGACACCCTGGTATTACTCTAAGATACCTCAGCACTCCTGACACCTTATGAGGTACTAATAAGACATCAGACACCTTGGTACTGCTCTGAGACACCAGATATCTTGGTACTACTCTGAGACACCAGATATCTTGGTACTACTCTGAGACACCAGATATCTTGGTACTACTCTGAGACACCAGATATCTTGGTACTACTCTGAGACACCAGATATCTTGGTACTACTCTGAGACACCAGATATCTTGGTACTACTCCGAGACACCAGATATCTTGGTACTACTCTGAGACACCAGATATCTTGGTACTACTCCGAGACACCAGATATCTTGGTACTACTCTGAGACACCAGATATCTTGGTACTACATTAAGACACCTTCAGCACTCATGACACCTTGGTACTACTCTGAGACACCCTGGAGAGATCTTGGTACTAATCTGAGACACCAGACACCTTGGTACTGCTCTGAGACACCAGATATCTTGGTACTACTCTGAGACACCAGATATCTTGGTACTACTCTGAGACACCAGATATCTTGGTACTACTCTGAGACACCAGATATCTTGGTACTACTCTGAGACACCAGATATCTTGGTACTACTCTGAGACACCAGATATCTTGGTACTACTCTGAGACACCAGATATCTTGGTACTACTCCGAGACACCAGATATCTTGGTACTACTCTGAGACACCAGATATCTTGGTACTACTCCGAGACACCAGATATCTTGGTACTACTCTGAGACACCAGATATCTTGGTACTACATTAAGACACCTTCAGCACTCATGACACCTTGGTACTACTCTGAGACACCCTGGAGAGATCTTGGTACTAATCTGAGACACCAGACACCTTGGTACTGCTCTGAGACACCAGATATCTTGGTACTACTCTGAGACACCAGATATCTTGGTACTACTCTGAGACACCAGACACCTTGGTACTACTCTGTGACAGCAGACACCTTGGTACTATTTTGAGACACCTCAGCACTCCTGACACCTTGGTGTTTCTTCTGTACATGAAACAGACAAAAACCAAGTGCGAAACACCAAAACAAATATTTGAGAAATTACTAGTATGCATTTAGTGCAGTCTTGCCGATTTAGTTTCGTTTTTGTATGTGTGCTACTACTTTAAGAAAGAAACTCCTACAAGTTCTCGTATGAAGGACACTTTACATTACAAGTAAATTTTGCGTCTAGGGATTCCACTCGTACATTATACCTCTAGCTATGCTTGAACACGCTCGTATGTGTTATCGCTAAGAAGCCTTGCCAAACGAATACCAATACACTAGCGTACTAAAATGTCTCGTACGCAGCTAGCAGCTCTTATCTAATGCATGTAACTATACGCACCCCAGTTAAGTTCGTATGCGTACATATTGTAGATTACAGGGCAATGATTTAATAAGCTTCCTAAATAGCCACTTTTAGCCGGTGCCTCGAGAATTTGACGGAAACTATTCTTGAAATCCAAGATTTTAAGCGAAGCCTTTTAAACAAATCAATAATCATGGAGCCCCCGTTTCGTCGCTTCCGACTTCACCGGCCAGACCTAGTGGCCGTGGCTGACTGCCTCGATCGAGCCTGTCGAGATGCTTTCGAAGACGCTAGCGTTGAGTTAATTGACAGCTGTCCGGATTTGTCCGAGCCTCCGTTTTGCCTGGCCAGCCGAGGCATCTGCGGCGGCGGAGGAGAGAACAGCGGCCCCGTGCTTTCTATAGCTGGCGGGGTGCCGTATCTGCTGCCGACGCCTCAGGTGGAGCAAAGGTTTGGCACTCAATCATGTGGGTTTGATTCCGCGTTAATTAGCTTGTGATTGGATTATGCTCATTGCATGGGGTCACATACCCAATTCAAAGACTGACTGTGAGTCCTGTGACAGCGTAACTGTATGCGTACAACATGGGGTTGCAGCTTAGCGGTTAGCTAGAGCGTCTGACTCACGACTTGAAGGTCGGGGGTTCGATTCTCGACCCACTCAAAACGATTTGTGTCCTTGAGCAAGACACTTAACTCTGCATTCACCCAGCTGTAAAATTGGTACCAGCATTAGCTGGGTTAATTGACGGTGTGTGGCGACCCCCCCCCCCCAGTCTTTGGACTGAACAGCCGTACGCAGCCTTGAGATGCGCCGCGCAATAGCTGCGGCTGAGCTGTCGGTTGCACATCTGCCCATTTGGTCATGAGTGAGTGTGCTTAAGAATGAACCAGGATATGCATTCTGTACATGAAACCGTTTGTTACTTTACTGACTGAGTCTACTATCTGCATTTACTACTTGTACTTTAAATGTAGAACACGTAACTCTCAATATGATGACATAACTTTATAAGTATGGTGTACGTACAGGTAATTGACGTCTGACTTGACTTGAAAGGATATTGTCGGATCTAAGTTGTCCGGAAAATTCTACTTTCTAGATTTTGCCTATAACCATTCGCCACTTGTACTTTAATCCTCCCACCTTTGTTTTACCCTGATCCAAGCAAAACTTTTTCAAATCCCAAAGTAATGTAGCACAAATGCAAGTGCTCATAATGGACAAGCAGATATTACTCTATAAAATTTACTCTGCGAAAGACATCATTTCCATTGATAATGGAACAATGCATTTCCTTTCAGAAGGACACCATGTCTTTTGACGACACCAGTTCCTTTGAGAAGGACACCAGTTCCTTTGAGAAGGACACCCATTCCTTTGAGAAGGACACCAATTCCTTTGAGAAGGACACCAGTTCCTTTGAGAAGGACACCCATTCCTTTGAGAAGGACACCAATTCCTTTGAGAAAGAGACATTTCCTTTGAGAAGGACACCATTTCCTTTGAGAAGGACACCAATTCCTTTGAGAAGGACACCAATTCCTTTGAGAAGGACACCAATTCCTTTGAGAAGGACACCGTTTCCTTTGAGAAGGACACCATTTCCTTTGAGAAGGACACCATTTCCTTTGAGAAGGACACCATTTCCTTTGAGAAGGACACCAATTCTTTTGAGAAGGACACCGTTTCCTTTGAGAAGGACACCATTTCTTTTGAGAAGGACACCATTTCCTTTGAGAAGGACACCATTTCCTTTGAGGACACCATTTCCTTTGAGGACACCATTTCCTTTGAGGACACCAATTCCTTTGAGAAGGACACCATTTCTTTTGAGAAGGACACCAATTCCTTTGAGAAAGACACCAATTCCTTTGAGAAGGACACCATTTCCTTTGAGAAGGACACCAATTCCTTTGAGAAGGACACCAGTTCCTTTGAGAAGGACACCATTTCCTTTGAGAAGGACACCAATTCCTTTGAGAAGGACACCGTTTCCTTTGAAAAGGACACCAATTCCTTTGAGAAGGACACCAATTCTTTTGAGAAGGACACCAATTCTTTTGAGAAGGACACCATTTCCTTTGAGAAGGACACCAATTCCTTTGAGAAAGAGACATTTCCTTTGAGAAGGACACCAATTCCTTTGAGAAGGACACCGTTTCATTGGAGGACACCATTTCCTTTGAGAAAGACACCATTTCCTTTGAGAAAGACACCATTTCCTTTGAGAAAGACACCATTTCCTTTGAGAAGGACACCAATTCCTTTGAGAAGGACACCATTTACTTTGAGAAGGACACCGTTTCCTTTGAGGACACCATTTCCTTTGAGAAGGACACCATTTCCTTTGAGAAGGACACCAATTCCTTTGAGAAACACAAATTCCTTTGAGAAGGACACCGTTTCCTTTGAGAAGGACACCAATTCTTTTGAGAAGGACACCAATTCCTTTGAGAAGGACACCATTTCCTTTGAGAAAGACACCATTTCCTTTGAGAAGGACACCAATTCCTTTGAGAAAGACACCATTTCCTTTGAGAAGGACACCAATTCCTTTGAGAAGGACACCGTTTCATTGGAGGACACCATTTCCTTTGAGAAAGACACCATTTCCTTTGAGAAGGACACCATTTCCTTTGAGAAGGACACCAGTTCCTTTGAGAAGGACACCATTTCCTTTGAGAAGGACACCAATTCCTTTGAGAAGGACACCGTTTCCTTTGAAAAGGACACCAATTCCTTTGAGAAGGACACCGTTTCATTGGAGGACATCATTTCCTTTGAGAAGGACACCAATTCCTTTGAGAAAGAGACATTTCCTTTGAGAAGGACACCAATTCCTTTGAGAAGGACACCGTTTCATTGGAGGACACCATTTCCTTTGAGAAAGACACCATTTCCTTTGAGAAGGACACCATTTCCTTTGAGAAGGACACCAGTTCCTTTGAGAAGGACACCAATTCCTTTGAGAAGGACACCAATTCCTTTGAGAAGGACACCGTTTCCTTTGAAAAGGACACCAATTCCTTTGAGAAGGACACCGTTTCATTGGAGGACATCATTTACTTTGAGAAGGACACCAATTCCTTTGAGAAGGACACCATTTACTTTGAGAAGGATACCGTTTCCTTTGAGGACACCATTTCCTTTGAGAAGGACACCATTTCCTTTGAGAAGGACACCAATTCCTTTGAGAAGGACACCAATTCCTTTGAGAAGGACACCATGCAATTCCTTTAAGAAGGACACCAATTCCTTTGAAGACATGATTTCTTTGAGAATGATATTTTCTTTTGACCTTGATAGTTAGCACAGTAAAAATATATACAGTGAAAATCAATTTGTTAACTCTAAATTTTCAGACGCTACGACCTGCGCAACTTGCTGAAAGCGACCGGCCATCCCGACGGTCTCATCATCGGCGCTGGCGCTGCTTCGTCGACCAGATTCGGGCGCAACGCTGAGCTTGTGGCCAACCTGGGCCCGCTAGGCAACGGATGTCGGGTGGCCAGCCTCCGAGCTGATGGTGAAGACGATGGCACTGAAAATCTGGCTAATTGTCGGTTGAGCAGGCCAGATTTTGCCGAGGCCGGTCTTATGGTGGACTCTTTGTGCTCCAGCGGCCAGACTGACGGCCCAGTCTTTCGGCTGCGAGCTTCTCGATGGCGTCCGGAGACTGCGACACCAGATTGGTCGGCGGCCAAGACAAGAGGCCGCCTGGCGGAGCTGCTGCAACGAGCGCTCGCCAAAGAGTTCTCGGGGTGAGTAGAGAATATGTGTTTACCTTGGTCTACTTCTCAAGTGAAATAATGGTGACCTCAAAGGAATTTGTGTCCTTCTTAGAGAAAATGGTGTCCTCAAAGTAGTTGGTGTCCTTGTCAAGATAATTGGTGTTCTTCTGAAAGGAAATAGTCTCTTTCTCCTAGGAAATGGTGTCCTTTTCAAAGTAAATGGTCTTTTTATCAAAGGAAATGGTCTCTTTCTCAAAGGAAATGGTCTCTTTCTGAAAGGAAATGGTCTCTTTCTCAAAGGAAATTTCTCTTTCTCAAAGGAAACGGTGTCTTTCTCAAAGGAACTGGTTTCCTTCTCAAAGGAAATGGTCTCTTTCTCAAATTAAATCGAATCCTTCTCAAAGGAAATTGTGTTCTTCTCCAATCTTAATTCTTAATTCTTAATTCTCAGGGTCCTAATTCTTGCTAATCTCTGAGCGCATGCCGTTAACGTTTCTGATTCCCAACGCAGCTGCAAACTACCCGTCGGCCTTGGCGGCGTTTTCCGCCTCTCCGGAGCCGCCGCCCGCATGCACGTTATGCCGGACTTCAGCCCGACGCCTCTCACCTGCTCAGCCGAGGTGAACAGCTGGCTAAGATTCTTCAACATGCCACCCCCGATAGTCTGCTGCGGAGTCCTGATCAGCCACGATCCTCACAGCTGGGGCCTCCGTCTTGAGCATTATCACGGCTGGAATCCGAGCTCTGAGCAGTGCGGCGGCCACTATCATTATGATGCCAGTCCGGACACCGCTGAGTACCTGGGATACTTTAGCCTGGCCACCTCGCTTCTCAGGATGGACCCGCCGGGCGGTGTCGACTCGCTCACTGGCGAGTAATGCAGGAGCCGATATTACTTTCCGACATGTGCGCGTCATTCGTTTGTTAAATTATATTTAATTCAAACTCGCGCCAAAAAGGGCGTAGTTAAACAATCGTTTTAAGGCGCCGCCTTCGAAAACTATTTTTTTCAATTGCTCCAATATGATTTTTAAAACCTGAAAGTTACGTACGGTTTATTTATATTAATTGTATCAGACAGTTATATAGCTAACCGTAGTTATTTATCAGGTACTATACTATTAGTGCTACATGTGTACTTTTACTTATTCGAAGCGGGTATGCAACGGTAGAAGATGACACTTATTTGAAAGTTACTCAGATAAACAAAAAGCAAAAAAACAAAAAAGTGTGGCTTTGATTTATTTTCTACGATGCTTTGTCTCTATAAAAATTAACAATTTTACATTTCAATTTTTGGTCAAAGAATCCGTAATTCGAGAGCTCAATTGACGTAAGTAAAAATATAAATAAGGGTATTTTTTATTAAAATTACGAGTAGTTGCGGTTTTAACGCAGTTTAGACAGTAAGAGTGTATGTAGTAAAAGTTGATCAACTTTATTTCTGAACCGATCGCCCAATGTTTCGAAGCTGTCGTCTCCGATTAAAGTAAACAGAAATTCGCTCGCACTTCTTCATCAGTCCCTAGCTTCATTGTCGTACACTTTATAGACGCTCGACTTGTCCGGAGGGCCCTGCTGTCCGCTGCTGAGCCCGGCAGCCGAGCTCGCACCCTTCAGCTTGATTGACAGAAAGATTAGCAGAGCCAGGATCAGAATGAACCCCAGGCAGCTGCACACAACGATGATGATCAGCAGGTGCTCGGAGCTCAGGCCGCCCTTCTGCGACGATGGAGTAGCGGGCGGCGTGGCGGTGGTTGTTGTACGATCTGGAGCAGCCGGTCGGTCCATCTCTGCCAGCATTTTGATCTCCTGCTCGCAAAATCGCTGACCGAACAGAGTAGCCGAGATGGCCTGAGTCACAGCCGAATTGAGCTGAAAGAAACCCAGAGCCAACAGTTCGGCCATTTGACGCGAACGCTTCGGGTCGTAGCAGGCATTGTTGGGCCAGAGAGTGTTCTCCAGGTAGTTGCGGCACAGCGGGTCGCAGCCGGTCCGAGAGAAGCACTTGTTGGCGGCCATTTCAGAATAAACTCGGTTTGGGATTTCACCGTTTCGCATCGCGGTGATGTTGCAACCCCTCTCAACTTGGGGAGTGATGCCGCTCGGCAACCAGCACAAATTGATGCCCGACAATCCGATGCAGCGTCCGAGCTTATCGTCGGTGCTCACGGAGACATTGTTAGGATAATAATATAGAAATGAAAGGCACATCTCGTCGCTAGTACCTTCGCCAAAGAAGATAGTAACGTTGGTTTTTTGTGTGTTAAAATAACATTCGGTCTTTACTTCGTCACCTTTCCGGTATTCGATCGGTGGGTCGAAAGCATGAATCTCCGGTGAGTTGTAATCGTACACTTGAAGAGGAGACAGGTCTTTAATCATAGTTCCGTTTCTCCACAACGAGATGCGTCCTTTAATGCCATAGGTGTGCATGTGGATAGTTGCCCCGGTGATGTAGCGAGTCTCAGTGTGGTACCGGTTCGTGCACACCGAAGGGCACGTGTGGTTCACGCTGATCAACGGCTGTCGCGGTGGGAGAACGAGATTTCCCTCGCCATACATCACAGTTCCCAAGTCGTATGGTCGCAGGTTTTGTGTAAAGTAAAGAGCAAAGCCAGAAGCGTCGGTGTAGCCTGAATGCCTCGCCGGGTTGTTCCAGTGAAGCTGCAAAACTCCGTACCGAAAGCCATCACCGCCGATTCGGAACCCCGCGTTGCTGTTGAAGCACTCACCTTTGGCTCCGTAACCCCAGAGGTTCAACATCTCGGTGCAGTTTCCAACAGCCATGAAACACTGTTTTGGATTATCGAACAGCGTCTGTTCTGGCTTGACACTGCAGGCGTACATAATCATGTGGTGCATGACGTTCTTGTTGTCAATGATCGGCCTCGATCCGATCAGATGAACCGGAGAGGCTGTGTTGTTCAGCTCGAACGCCTGACAGATATAGGTGGTCTCAGTGGCGGGCACGGGAGTCGGTTTGAGGGTGAAGTTTCTCATGGTCACGTTGGCACCGTCCAGTGCTGGACAGCTGAAGGCCTTCGGACACACGGTCCACGAGTTCTTGCACGTCGCGGAGTCGAGCGGGCAGATGCCAGGGTGGGACAGTCCAGTCGTTCGCGCCGGAGCCGCACCGACCTTCCACACGCAGTCGGGGTCTCCGAGCTCTTGGCCGTTCGTGAGTCCGTCGCCGTCCGAGTCCTTGCGGCACAGGTCGACCGTCCACTGGAGGCCGGCCGCCTTGAAGTCCAAGCCGAAGGGGTTTTTGGCGTTGGCGCCGGCGGGGCTCAGGTGACCGACTCCGGCCCAGATGGCGCCTAGCTGGCACGGGTTCGGGACGCGGTCGCCGTTCGGGATTCGGGACTGGAACTCGAAGTGGGCTACTGCAAACTGCAGCGGCACAAAGGCTACAATGAGAAATTTGAGCACAGTTTTCATTTCTCTTTCTTGCTCGTCGATATTTCTTATTCGAAAATTGAAATTATGAAAGACTAAGCTTGTAGTTATCTCCTCTCCTTTATAGAAGATGCTTCATTGGACTGACAATTCACTTGATTACTAAGTTTTGCTCACTTAATCGTCTGTTGGACAAGATAATTAGCGTCCCAGAGGGTGCATGCGTCACTTGTTTTTTTCTTAAGTTCGCTTGGACTTGAAAATATCTGCTCACAAACTTCGGTTAGGTCGTGTTTTTCAGACAATATTCTGTTGTAATTTAGTACTTCATTGGTGCATTTGCCCTTAATATGTTCTGGATTGAACCTCTTCACGCTAATACGGGCTAGGTTATAATTCTTGTCGAGTCGCGTCATACTCAAGTGTCTTCATAAAAGCATGACAAAGATGCTGGGAATGAATGCTGCTTAGAATTTCTGGCGCATTTTCAAGTGTCTTTTTGAGATCAATAATTGCAGACCTCGGCTTGGCAGTTTGTCTAAGGTACTCTTAAACCTGTTTGAGACTGTTCTCAGAGTGTCTTGTTTGCGCGGACTCGCAGCTTAATTGCTCATTGCGCAGCTACTTGAACACCTGATTGTCTGATGTTAGTGCGCACGCACCAATCCACTATAAAAAAAATGAGTTCTCTAACTATCTTAGCAGGTATCTAATCTATCTAGGTCTGTGATTTATTTCAGATAAAACGGCTCAACTGATTTTCATAAAACTTGGACCAATTTGATTAGAAAATTTTAGAATCGGTAGATGTATCGTGGCTAAGAAATTTCTCAATACTAAGGGGATCAAATATTTGAAAAAAACACTTGTGTTTTACGTTCAAGCAGAGTTTCAGACTGTGAATGCATTGTAAGAATATCACAGAAAAACAGACCAACTGAATTCTGATTCAAAAGTGTAACGTTTTTTATTAAAAGCTTTAATGTACCTCAACGAAATAAATAAGGAGAAGAAGAATCAAAATTTTAACCAAACAAAGAAGCGTCCACTGATGTTTTGATATTTAATGTCAACCATAAAATAAGCGTCATTTCAACCATAAAGAAGCGTCATTGAATTTCTAAAATTTCAAGGCTCATCGAAGCAATGGCTGTGTTGTTGTAGAGTATTATATCTCCCAGAAAAGTTATTTAAAATTGTTAACGTACTACTTAAATAGTAGTAATTTGAGGAGCATGTATAACGATATGCGCTGAACCATACATAATTCGAATTAACCAATAGAAAGAGAGAAATCTCAAGCATGCTAATTTTAGAAATCACCCAATCACGTGCGACCAACAACTGTCAATTCAAACCCCACCTTCAAGTCATCATTTGGTTTGCACTCGGGTTGCACCCGGATGAACCAATCAAAGTCTACCAGCTACGGTAACCAATCATGCGCTTTTACAGTAGACTAGTTGCGCAACTTTCTACCCTGTCATGCTTGACAGCCACCGAATCGTGACCCTTTGACATTTGCGAAGACAGTGATGTACGACCTCGAGAGAGGTCTGAACGCCTATAAATACAAGTGGTCCGGAACGGACCCGGAGCCACAATTCCTCCGGAAGGAGAAGAGCTCCGAAGAGGAAGCCACTACAGGACTTCCTACAGAAGACTCGTCGAGTTCTTGCGGTAAGCCTTACTCATTTGCGCCTGTGTTTTGAGACGTCTCGTTGGAGTTTAGTTTGAGTCTGTTGAGACTCCTGAGTCTGTTTAGACTCTACTGGTTGCAGTCTCCAGAAGGACTGCCCCTGATAGATCTTAGAAGACTATCAGTGGTTTCCGGAGCTATACCTAGAGTGCATAGAGGCACTGCTAGAAGGAGTAGGCTTATATTAAACCGCAGTTTGGCGCAGGGTACCCATTGTTAATTTGGAAGCTTCTTATTGGTCCGAACGACAGATACCGGCCGGCAAAAGAAGAAAAAGAAACTCGGACCAGGACTACAAGTCGAGTAGAATTCAGGCCTGAGCTACAGATCGAGATCCACACGAGATCTACGAAGGACTCAAAGAAGGAGAGATATCTCATAAGAAGTCAAGGTAATTGAATACCTTCGTTTGAATTACTGGGTTGCCTAGCTAAAGAGCTAGAAGTGATTGTTCTTTGATTACCGAAGTCAGGTAATAAGGAACACATCATTGTCAGGGCTCATGAGGGGAATTTCTGAAATGACGTGGCTCATGGGAGAATGACTTGAATGCTTTAAGCAGGGTTAAGATTAGGGTTAGAGCTAAGGCTAATAAACAATAAAAAATCGCCCTGTCGAAAATAAAATATTCTGGCAACTGCTAGCACGGCTTGCAATGTAAAGTAAAATAACTTTTGAGTAAAGTATTTTTAAGCTGTTGTACGACGTTACGTAGTTACTATTTTATCACATGATGAGAAAATACAAGGTTGTATATTTGTTTATTTGCATTTTTCATACTGTCTTGTTGCGTCTGAGTTTATGGTAAAAATAATAAAATTAATTATAATTTTTCTAACATTTTTATATTACGACGTTTCGACTACATATTGCTTCTATACCAATCATACGTTCCAGTCCAATTGACTGGTTTCCAATTAAAGGAAACCAGTCAATGTCGATTTTTCCCAACTTTGACACGTTCCGATAGCCATGCAGACCGCTATATAATGCCTTGTCCTCTATCAAGCTATCAACCAAGTCAGTCTCGGACTGTTTCAAAAGCTTGCAAAACCTGGCAATCCTCAATATGATCAACGTAATCTGGACACCAAGGCACAGCACAGTGACATCTTTGGCAACGAGCTTGTAGATAAACTTGCCAATAAATGAATGCGCGACCACTCGGTCAAGCCGTCTGCCAAGAAAATCACCTGTCAAAACCGAGTGATTCACAATTGGCTGAGCCATCGACACCGCGTCGTCTCTGGAACAGCTGCTCCGAGTATTTCGGCAAACGCGAGCTGCGACGCCTGCTATGAATCGCAAAGTATCCGAATACCGGATCTCCTTAAAAAACTGACCTTAGAGATATACCTTACTAAGAAGTGGTTCCTCCCCTAACCTCTTTTGTGTGGAACTTCGACGAAGCGCGGAGACATCACCTCGGCTAATCTCTATAAATTTGGACGAGCTGACCACCCCAGACTGGATCACAGATACTAGAATAACGAGAACTAGTTATTTTAGTATCTGTGGACTGGATCCGTAACCTACGGCACATTCGTCCGGAACTCCGGCCGGATGAAGATTGCTAATGTAGTGACTGGCTGCTAACTGGCTATTAGCAGCATTCACTAGCTTTCCCTAAGAGTGCTGTGATCCGCTGCACAGTATCTCAGTCCACCTGTTCTAGAGAGAGAGTTACCCTGTGCTGGGCCTGAGTGTTTACTGCCCGATGACTCATCGCCTGAGCGGGCGCGGCAGCCACACTCAATGTCTTCCCCTCTCGCGCTGAGGAGGCGTAGCAGGATGACTCATCACCTGCGCGGAGTGTAATGGCTGCCTAGAGGGAGTAAACAGGATGACTCATCCGCCAAGTTCTATTTTTAGCACAGAATAAGCACGTGACTGTGCACGCACGCTGTGCGTGGCCGCTGACCTTGAGTCACGCCACTGCTGCGTGACAGGGTTGCCTTATTTGGAAGTTGGCCTTGGATCACGCGTCGCTCGCATGATCCTGATGACCAAATAAGGAAGTTTCACGCGCTTACCGCATGAAACTCACGTGACTTTTGGGGGTCCGCTCGGCTATAAATACGGAGCATCTGGGAGCCGTTTTTCTCCAGACTGCGTCGTCTCGTGGAGCAACGCGGAGCCAATCGCGTCGTCCTGCCTGGGCTCGACCGGAGCTGCCTCTCTGCCTCCGAGCTCTCCTCAGGACTTCAGGACTTCTCCTCTCCTCGGAACTTCAGGAGCAGCGGGTTCTATTTCTAGGAACGTCTTCAAGAACCCGAGAAGGAGTAGTACTTCACTAACGCCACTCTCGAGAGCTCTTCAGCTGGCAAAGGGTTTTCGATCAGCCACCAAAGCCCCAAGCCTAAAGAGGGCCGTAACCCAGTGGTCTAGCGTGACACTTTTATGTGCCAGCGACCCAGGCTCGATTCCAAGTGCAGTCACATTAATTTGGAGCTAAAATGGAATCTCGGCTTGGGTCTGTTTGGGCAATTAACGCCATTGAGGGCCAACCCCCAAGGCGCAGTACATGTACATGCCTACCGATAAATAGAGTTAGGGCCGCTGTACACGCCTGTGTGAATGTTGTTGCGTCGAGACAAGAGAGCCCTTAAAAAGGGCCGTTTTACTACATAACTAATCGGGATTTTTTCTTACTACTCTACTGTAAGTAGGCGTCAACGTAAATTTTACGCAAACAAATAATACTCTTTTGTGATGCCAAATTTATCGATCGTGCAATAATTCATGTTTGGATGCAAAATATAAGCGCGGGGCCAGTTGTCGCCCTAGTGGAGCGTACTTTTTGGCCGAATTCTTACTTGCCTAATTACTCGCGGCTTTTCAGTAAAATCAATAAATTGTGGTATCGATTGTGGGATCGAGAAACCACAAGTATGCCTGTGCGCATGACGGCGTACGTATCCGCGCACTTGTGTCCTCACGCTTCAAAAAGAAGCATATAGCTACTTAAAGAAGCACATCTCAAATATTACAACTAATCTCTGACAATTCCGGAAGATAAAAAATATTCATTTGATATTCAGAGAGCTGAGCTGTCATTTTGACAGAAACTGCATTAAATTCTAGAATCGATGTGGTAAAATGTACGAATTAAATACATGTAATAAAAGCAGAATTGTCCAATCTCAACCTCTATATTTGATGCAAATTGGCGCAGCTAGTCCGCTTTAAGTTTTCCCAAAACGGCATTCGCTTCCGTCGATCCTGGTTACTACGCCCTCGAGCATGAGACACCGCGAGAAAGAGCTTGCAAGCAAACTCGTAGGTAGCGTGGGTCCAAAGATATCATGTACGAGCACTAGCAACATGCACACTATTCGCTTCCCTTTGTCTTTGCCCCGTCTATAGCTGGTTCCCTCTAATTAAGCTTTCGTGTATGTAGCAATTGTCATCATGTGACCTTAATTCGTTAATCTATCTGCCACTTTGCTCATTCCATTATTAATAAATTGTTGGTAATATTAAATTGATCTGACGATTTTGCCAAAATACACGGCCTGATAGGTATACAATCGTATTATGAGTTGCCGATGTGGCTCAAAGTTGGACGAGGCCTCTCTCTCGCTAATTACTATCGAATTATTTACACTCAGCAACAGGTTAAAGTTTCCACCCAAGTGATCTCAGGGTAATGCGATTTGCGTCACAAGGCCCTGTGTGCTTAGGCTGTACTGGTGAGGAAAGCTATTGATAGAATGGAGAGTTATGGCCTACTTGAGTTGGAATAAAGCTACCACGCGCAGTTCCAGTCCCAATAATGAACATCTGCTTTCGGAATGGCAACTTTAACACGTTGCTGAGTGTATCCGCATATTGTTAATCCGAATGGCTTAACTTTGAGCGTCGAAATGATAATTAGATCCTAAATTTACGAGTACGAGCGTAATCTTTGCTACGTAAGATCGCATGCAGTATTAGCAGTATCCGAAAGAGTCCATGCAGTAGTTGCCTGGTGACTGATTGAAAGCAAAAAACGAAGAACAAAATTTTTGGCTCATTGTGAAGAAGCTGGTTTAATTTCACGTGGAATGGGCGTGTAACCTCGCGGCTAAGCTACTGGTTTTCTTATTTGCTAAGGATTATGAGGGGATTATTATCTGCTGTACTGATTTTGGAAGTTTGGTAGTTCGCTGCCACCAGGTTCCTGCTGTTCCCTAATTCTAGTTTTAGTTTTAAAGAACTGAGTCAGGACACCAATTTAGATTTAGTTAACACAAAAGTTTAATAATAAAGAACGGTAAATGGTTATTTGATTGTACAAAAGTTGGTCTTTACATTAGTTCCTATCTTAAGTTTTCCCCGTTGTGCGTTGGGCAAGACTCCTCTGTGCAATCCTATCCTATAGTTCCCCTTTTTATTTCCTTTTCTTACCGAATTCCTTGTTGTTCGCAAGACGCGTAAGCCAGATGCTTTTCCGAGAGCCCAACTGCTCTGTAGTTCTAGAGAAACCCCAAACCTAGCGATTTACCCCCGTTCTAATTATTTACCCGGGTTGAAACTACTGATAGTAGGCAAAAAGCATATTTGAACCCACAATAATTCCCGTTCCTAAAATAATGCCCTATTACACACGTGTAAAATAAGAATCAAACAACTACGAGTAAAAGATAAAAAAAGATTTATACTTTGACTATAGTGTAAGAATAGGTTAAAAGAAATCTTTTAAAGCGTTATAGCGCGCGGAGACGATTCTGGGTAAAATTATATTGTTACGAGCTCGTTATTAAAATGAAACCAACTGTGAATATGATAAACGATAGCATAAAATGTATACGAGCGTATGTACATTTTAATAAATAGCATCTTGACAAAGGAAAAGCTCTGAAATAATGCTACCCTTTTAATTTCGAATTCGTCAAAAGTGAGTTCGAATTAGACTTCGAAGTGAGTGAAATTCGATTATCAGAGTATATATTGCCGTGCCATCAACGTGTAGAGCTAATATAAATGAAAAAGGACAAGGAGGATTGCAAAAGGAGCAGAAAAGAGGGCCGTCAGGAAGACATGAGTAAGACATGAGGAAGACATGAGCACAGTTCACTTGTGACAGCTCAGTTGTTTGTCATAGCTATATAGGGAGACTATTTTTCGCACTCCAGATGTCAAATTCTAAGCGTCTGCCGTATTTGATGATGAATTTCACTCACTGAGCATGGCGATACGCGTACACCTGTATCTCAACGGACGAATTTCACTTACTTCGTTAAAACAGAAGTATAGCTAACTTTTTCTTACTCTAGCCTATAGACACTAGACGTGACACTCCAGCTTTTTGAACCCTGGGTAGCACTCGAGAATCAAATTGAGAATGCCTATCGATTTTGAACTCACTTTTGACGGTCAATCGAGTTGAAAAGGTATTCAAATAATTCTTACGCGCTTCATTACTTAAATTCATTGTTTACTTATATTAAAAGCAAAAAATGGGCTTTTCACCTGTCAGTTTTGTCTTGGCATTTTGCAGAGACTAAATGTACTCGAACATTTGTTGGTGGACAGGGCTTCAGGGCTTCCTCCTGGTTTCCACGATGGTTGGTATCCGTGGAGCCAGATGGCCGATCCCCGCCGACGCAATGGCGATGCCAGTCAGAGGCAGCAAGGCTGTCGTCCCAATGCCAATGCCAGCCAATAGACCCACCACTGTGGAGGCCAGTGAGCTCAGGAGACATTTCCATCGCTGGCGGTACTCATCTTCAGGCATTCCCGTCGTAGCTTTGCGGAATACCAGAATAGCAGCTTCCACGGCACTGAAGCCGATGATAAACAAGAGACCCAAACCTTCACTCCAGAATGTTTTGCCATCAGGAACAGCTGGTGTGATATCTGCAAAGAACTGAATAACTCGGTTGACTAACTTTGCGAACTTTCCGACGCCCTTGAAGAACGACACAGCGAAAGAGGGACAAGCGGATGTCGCCCTCAGCGCCCAGTCGCTGAGCTGAAGACTCGTGAATCGGCCGTAGATCAGAAAGTTCACAAAGTGCTCGCAGTTATTAAAAAACAGTTTGTAGTTCCTTGCACCTTGACAGTCCTTGAACTTGGCATCAATCTTCTCCCAGTCGAGCTCGGTGTTGTGCACCACCTTCTTCAGCTGACCCGGTCCAGTCACTCGAAGAAATCCATTGAACTCGTTGAATCCCATCTCCACATTCTCAGCTGGAGCTTCATAAGTCACGCCTACACCTGTGCACGACTCTGCATCCCATTCGACAAGAATGAAGTGCACCTTGGTCACTTTGCCTTGCACCTTACGGTCCAGCACAATGTGATCGAACTGCCTCAAACTGGAAACCCTCAGCACGCATTCTTGAGAAATCTTGCCTTGCTCCAAACTCACAAAGCCCAACTCATCAAGCCTAGCAGCATCTTTTTGAATTTTTTCAAGTTTAGCATCAAAAAGTTCTGCAATATCGCCAAGACTTTTGCCTTGTCTCTTGCACTTCAGCCAGTGGCAGAGGTCGTGGCTGGTGACTTTGCTGCCACGCTTCGCTTCCTTCCCTGTCCAACCGCGCATGCCATCCTTCGCGCTCAAGAAAGTGCAGTCCGTGAGCTGATCGATGACTTTGCTGTCGGGCATGATTGACTTAGAGAGACTTAAATCATCGTAGTTTACTCTCAGAACTGTCTCCTGCTGACTGATGACCAAGACTTCCTTCCTGACGGTCCTGAACTGGTGATTGTTCTCGTACAAGCGGACCTTTATTATGTCGTCGGAATCTTCAAACTTACTGCACTCTCGCATGATCGCATCGTGTGTGTACAAGCTCGGACTCTTCAGAAACTTGATGTGACCTCTACCAAAGTTCACCAAGTCCTTTGCACACTCGATGTCGATGCGGCATTGCTCTCGGTTGCTTCCGTGCTCAATGCTGCACCACCTGGCGAAGTCGCGATCACTGTTCCACAGAAAGTCGTGCTCTCGCTCACCAAGTCTTGACAACGCTCTTTTGACGACCTTGTCGGGCGGGAACTTTCTACTTGCTTCGACATTGTAATCGATGAGGTGTACATCCTGATTGCTTTGCTCATCAATATCAATTTCCATACAATGAGTTTTTAATTGAAATTGCTCGGTTGAAACAGAAGGACACAGCTTGAATGACATCAATTTGCAGACAAGTTTTTTACCGGTATCAGTTTCTGCATCTGCCTTTTCTTGGAAAATTTTAGCCTGCTCTGCACCGCTTCCCCTCGCTTTCGATTCGATTGGCATCGGAGAGTCTGCCACATCTTCATCACCTGCGTTTGATCTTCGACTGGGGTTCTCTGCAAGTGAAGCAGCTTTAGCCTCTTTGGAGCTGTCACTCTCAGAAAAAGTTTCTATAACTACTGCATGCTTGTAGAAACCATACTCATTCCGAAGGCTTATCACACGGCCTTTTTTTATTTGCTTAATTTCTGGTGGCTGGCTTGATACTTGTGGCTTAAAACTTGTGGCTGTGTAGCTGGGCTTCTCACGACCTCCGCCGTACAGCTCACAATCTTGGTGAACTTCGTTGTGAACGCACAGCGAAATGCGCTTTTCTTGTTTTAGAATAGGGCATTTTAGCTCCATCATTTCGCCACTGTCTATGGAATCTGGCCCTGGACAGTACTGCACTGTACGGACTCGAGTGCCCGACTCAACTGCTCTCACATCAGTGACCACTCGGTACACGTCGTTTAAGTGAATGATGTCACCTGGCTTTGAGAGGCTAGGATTTTGTTTCCCAGTCAACACTCTGGGTTCACACTTTTTCTCTGGACCTTGCAGAGCAGCTCGTTGCCACTCATCGCCTTGGTGCTCAGCACTCAGCAGTAGTGAGCAAATCGATAAACTCGACTGCTCGGACACGGGATAAAGAACCCGGTCCAAAAATTGAGTTCGATCACTGAGCTCGACGATCTCTTTCTTGTCCGTCATAGAAATCACTCGACTGACGGGCTCTGTGAGCACGTGCTCACTCTCGTGAACATATGGAATCCAGGCTGCTTTTCGGGTTACAATTGTAGCCAGATACGAATCATCAAGGACCTGTTCCACATCTGTGATCTCTGCATGAACTTTACCGAATGAATATTTGATTTCGATGTGATCACCTAAGTTGACAGTGTGGGTGGGATGCTCATTCGATAGGTAGATTGGAACCCGACAGCTCGGACGGTGAGTTGGTGATTCGACCTTGCACCACAAGGCAAACATTGTCGCATTGTTGGAGATTCCGCTGTGCTCTTCTTCATTGAGTCTGCTTCGAGCTCTCTGCAGCACTGTCTGAGACGGGTAGCAGCTGGCGGGAGGAAACACATGAAGCCAACACTTTTCTGTGTTGAGTCTCAGGCTGAATTTCTCTCTGATGATCCTGTTCGGTGTGAGCAAGTTCGGCCGACCGTAGTGAATGGCGTCGATTATGATAAAGTCGGCTGGGGTATCCGGCAGAGTGCTGACGCCCTCAACCGCTGGGGTATCCGGCAGAGTCCTGACGCCGTCAACCGCTGGGGTATCCGGCAGAGTCCTGACGCCCTCAACCGCTGGGGTATCCGGCAGAGTCCTGACGCCCTCAACCGCTGGGGTATCCGGCAGAGTCCTGACGCCCTCAACCGCTGGGGTATCCGGCAGAGTCCTGACGCCCTCAACCGCTAGGGTATCCGGCAGAGTCCAGATGCCCTCAACCACAATGAAGTGCACCAGCTTGTAATAGCGGAGCTCGACCACGTCTCCTGGCTTCAGCTTGTGCTTGTTCTCCTGAGTGAGTCGGACCTTTCCTTCATCTTTGTGCTGGTTGAACAGTTCCTGATCGCCTTCAGTTATCACGTGATATTCCTTGAGTATCGTGTTCAACTCCTCTACAGCCTCGTTGTCTCCACTCTGCTGGAGTTGTTGAGGCTCTGATTGACGGGTCTGCCTTTGCAGGCCGCTTGCCATCTTTCTGATTCCTAATTCTGCAAGGTTAAGGCAATGAATTTCTTTTAAGCGCGATAATATCTTCTAATTAAAAGACGATGTCTTCAAAAGCCGTGGTGGAAGTTCTTACAAATCTTTTAGTTAAAGTTCGATAAAGCAGACGAGTAAGTTCATGTTTTTAATTGATAAGAACCTTACCTGCTGGATGGGGGCGTGTTTCTCTGCGAGATCAATTTAGCTAGAATTCGAAAAAAGCTTCGCTTTACACCTGAGTTTGGTATCTAATTTGTCGTTTTTGCCATATAATTTAAACAGTTATGTGCCTTTAAATAAGGTACTAAGTTAGACTACGTACTACGTACTACGTACAATTTCTCCATTTGTGAACGCGGTGTCGAAGTTAGAGAGTGTCGATAACCACTATGAAATTAGCTAGTTAAGAAAATTTCAGGCAAGGAGTTGCGTCGTTGAAGCAGATTTGCACAATAGCTGCACAACAAGCTGTGTAATATGTTTGTGTCTCCTGCCCCTTGCCCTGCTCCAGACTGTTGTCATAGAGACAAGCGTTAGCAGTTTTACCTCTGAGTGTACAATCGGATAAAAGGAGCGAGTGAAGAGAGTCGAGGGTAAGAAAGACTATTTTGGCTGTCTGTTTTTTCTGCAGCTCTTGCAGGCTACACACAGATTAGTGCATTTTGCCAGCAGTTGAAACACAACAGACTATACGGGAATGTCGCAGCATTCCTCGAAGGTGGCTGTCAAAAGTGCAGCAGACGTTGGTGTTGGCGGCGAATTCACCGAACTGGAACGAGAAAAGACTGTCATGCTTGAGGAGCTTGTCACCCTGCGTTGCGACGATATCGCCAAAGTGGTGAGCGTCGATCGCCTGAGTGCAAATGAAAGTTAAGTGGAACTCAGCAAATATAGGGGCGGTCAGAGCTACGGCAAAGAGGCGCCTCGGTCCATCAGTTATTAATCCACTATGCGAAGAATGACTTGTCTTTTTCCCTATACCAAAACTGGCCTGAGAAGCCATTATCCAGGCGGACAGAGTGTATCTCAGCAATAACACATATGACTCGCGTCAAAGGACCTGGCTTCGATTCCGTCTGTGGCCACATTAATTTGGGGCCCGTGTACAAAGGCAAAAATTAATTCCTCTGTATTTTGTGTTTAAGCACCCTAAATGCCCTGAAGAAGGCCTGCACGAGTGTCCCACCAGTTAACTGACGATTTCCACTGGTGATGCTGAGCTGCCACGAATTTTTAGGAAGTAGACCGTCCCTAGCGCTTGGAACTGCCTACTCGCCATACCGGTACGACCCTCACCCCTGTAGGAAGCTGGTAAATAGACTGTATAAAGGCCTTGTCCCAGAAAGGCCCATCTGGATTACATTAGCCCCAGAATTTGGTGCCATGCTAGTGATGCTAGTGGATGCTGTAATTGCATTCAACGCTTGGTAATGTGCTCTCACTCTTGGAAGTCTGCACTCACTCTCACTACTGGGCCTGTTCAACTCTGAGTGAAGGGTGGTTTTTGCATCTGCTGTGGGAGCCGTAGAGTCTAACGCAGCGCTCTGATGTGCCAGCAGCCCAGACTCGATTCCAAGTTCAGTGACTAATTAATTCAAAGCTAAATTGGAATATCGACTTGGCTCTGCTCGTGCAATTAACGCCCTTTGAGGGCCAAGCCCCAAGGCACAGTTACATATTCTTGCCTAAGTGTACATGCCTAACGATAAATAAAGTTAGGACCACTGTACACCCCTGTGTGAGTGTGTGCCTGCGCGTATGACTGCGTACGTATCCGCGCGCTTGTGTGCCTGCTCAGGGGAGTCGGCGGAATGGGCAGCAATGCCTCTTGCCGGTTGTGTGACAATGTCGCTTAAAGTGCGCGCCAGCTAGGGTGCACATGGCCCCTGTCTCTAATAAAAAAGGGAATCTCCCCCTCTGCACTTAAAGGGCGCTTATTCAAACTCACAACCATTTGGCGGCCGGAGAGCCGCAGCTCAGTAATGCTTGCATCCTTCCTAGCTGCTGGTCGACTGTTAAAAACTAACACATCACCCATATATTGGACATGGTACTCCTAAAGATTTTAAGGAGTTTTTCCGCTTCACAAGTTCTTTGCATACTAATCATATGTCATTGCTTATATAATATACATGTACGTTAACGACATTTTACTTGACTGTAGCAATAACTTTTTCAGAAGTATCACCCACTGTTGCCTATAATTTCATTTCAGCTTGAAGTCGACGAGTCACTTATAGCAGACTTGCGGCAGCGTCACAGTTCGAGTACGTGCTCAATAAAGTTAGTTGCTCACAATGTAGCTCAATAGTCAAATTTATTGTCCCTTTTTGTCTTCAATTCCAGCCTGTTGCAGTATCTACGACGCTTGGAGTCAAGGCAACCAGGCGTTGCGACAAATGTACGGCGCTTCGCAGCGGGCGCCTCGACTGCGACTCTTTCCAATGGACGAGGAAACATTCAAGCAGCAGCAGCAGCAGCAGGAAAAGCTGCTTCACCAGCACAGAAGGCAACGCCTCCCACCAATTCGACCAAGCGCAGCCCAAATCCATCGAGTCATCCAGCCACCGCTGCCTCCGTCGCCAGAGACCCCCTCTTCTGTCGCTGTTGACCCGAAAGAAATTATAGTTGATGAAGCTGCGGAGAAGATGCTGACAACCCTGGCTGATCAAGTAGTGTCGGAGAGTCTGTCCGCGGCCGCCGATGCCGCTCAATTGCATCTGACAGCTGTTCGCTTAGTCGGCCTGACGGTGGAAAGTGCCCAGAGACGTCTGCATCGAATGAACTCAGCTTCGTCGAGCACTTCGGCGTCGTCTAGAGCTGCAGTTGACAGTCGGAGCGGCAGCGGCCGAAAATACGCGTCACTGGGCAGTGTTGATGAACTGGAAGATGAGTGATTTGATGAGTCCAGTGCCATAACGAAAGCATCGAAATGAAAATTCCGCAAATATGACTTCCCGACCTGCATCCTTATAATCATAGATTTTGTATATGTACATTTCTAAGAAGACTTTGTCGCCATTTAAACAGCTTGTTCTTTTCTCTCTTTTGCTTTATTCGCTTTTATTAGCAAATATAATGAAAAATTAACGAAAAAGAGCAAACATTTGTAAAGTATAGTTAAAAACGTCTGCTTGTTTGTCAGTCTGTCTGTTTGTCTGTCTGTCTGTCTGTCTGTCTGTCTGTCTGTCATGCCATCATCTCTCCACTTCAATTCTTCAGATGGCCTGTCCAGTCACCTTTTGTGGCCTCAGCCCTCCTGTCCCTCAACATCACCTTTGTTAAATTATAGGGGAGGGTGCCACCACAATGGCCAACAGAGCCAGAGAGAGAGAGAGAGAGAGAGAGAGAGAGAGAGAGAGAGAGAGAGAGAGAGAGAGAGAGAGAGAGAGTAAATTAGATAACTCCAACGCAGGGGTGGCAGGGGTCAATTTAAATTAATTATAAAAGTTGCAAGCGTTCAGGTGGCTGCCTCCGATGCTGCGGGTAGCGCTTTGGCGGACTGGCCGGCCGGTCCATTGGGAGTCATCCTGCGACGCGTCACTGATGCCGTCGCTTCCGCTTTGCTTGGTGGGTGGCGGAGGTGGCTCATCGGAGACACCGGCCGGTGGCACCGGGTCAGCCTCCGGCAACGAGCTCGTCAACAGCTGGTCAGTGTGCCGCGGATGGAGAGCGCCGCCGACTCAACGTCGCAATTGCGGGATCCAGCAGACACGACGCTGCCCTCCGTCCAGCGTGTGCGGCCGCCAGCCTTTGCGTTGGAACTGAAGTTGCGCAGTAGAACTCGGTCACCGACTTGAAACTGGCGTGCATGCGGCTGTTGCTCCACCTGCCGCTCTTGGCGCTGCTACATGCTGCTCGGCAGCAATGGAATCAGCAGGTCCAGTCGACTGCGCAGGCTGCGGCCGATGAGCAGCTGGCTGGGAGCCTCGCCGGTGATCGAGTGCGGTATGTTGCGGTAGGACAGCAGAAACTGCTGCAGTGCCGCCGTTAAGTGCCCGCTCTTGAGGAGGTGTCGCTTGAGAACCTGTACAAACCTCTCCGCCTGGCCGTGCGTCAGCTTTTATTCCAGCAATAAAGTAATCGAGGCTCTGCTGGGCTTCTGCACACGCTGTTGAAAGCGGAATATGGCGGATAGCATTGTTGACGTCTTGGGAAAATAATGTGCCTTTAGAACAGCAGCTAAAGCCGACTAGGACTTGGAGCTAGGTCACCGTTTCCGGCAGGCCTAGAATCCGAAGAACCTTTTTAAGCATCCTCCATGATGGCAGTCACCAGTGTGGTGAACATCACCTCGTCTCGGACTTCCCTTTGCAGATAATATAAGGTATATTTCAAGTCTCCCCAAGTATATTTCAATGTCTGAGTTTGCAGAGAGCTCTGAAATTCTACCAGTTGTACGAGTACGCTCGTAGCATCCTCGTTATACTGGACAAACTGGACAATCCTCGTATTGTCCAGTTTTGCCAGTGCACCTGAAACTCTTCCTATCCGTATCCGAATTTCCGTTGTCTTAATTTGATTCTCGATCCAACGTGTCCGTGATATACTTGTAATTCTATTTTATTGTTATGCTCAACTGAACCCCAGCTGCACGCCTGTAAATAATATCAGTAAACAGTAGTCAAGATTTTATTGGAGTTGAACACACAAAAAGCGCAGGGGGCGCAGGGCCCAAATTCATATATTTATAAGACATTGACTAAAATCAGAGGGGTGGGGGCTGCATCCACGATAAGAGACGGGGTGAATAATTAGAGCACGAGAGCGCGAGGGAAGTCGAAAAAAAAACAAATCAGTGTGCAATGGGGAGTGGGTATAAGGCGCGACCAGAAGGCAAGGAAAGGCAGAGATGGAGATAAGGCGCAGAGAGGCAGCCAATCAGAATTGGAGAGATTCAAACATGAGCGAGGAAGGAGCGAGGAAAACAGAAGGTGAAACAAATGAAGAAAGTCGCTACAACCGCGTCCCCCATGCAATCATGCTATCGATTGCTCAGCCCCCTTCGCACCTTGCTTGACTGATGCATACTCTAAATTAGAGGTTGGCAAACTCCGGACCGCGGGCCACATGCAGCTCACGTGAAGCCTCTCTATAGCTCATATCTGGCCCTCGGTTCTTTGAAACTTCACAATAGCAATACGAGCCGCTCAAAGTTTGTGTCTCTTCTCAGCGATCTCTCCTATCTCATCTCCTTCTCTTCCCTCTCCTCTGTTCTAGATTAAACTGTGTTAAAAAATATTACAAGTTGTTGTGACCCAAGACGGACCAGTCGGCGTTTGTCCCACGCTCTATACGAGCAGGGGGACTCAGCACCCAGTGATGCTGGCTACTTGCCAACCCCTGGTCAATATAATATGCTTTTTGACACTTTTGAAAAATGCAGATTTTCTCTCAGTCGCACACTTGTAGCGGTTTATTAGTTCGAATGCAGACGGCTAATTATAATTATGAGTATTGTGGCTGCGACCGGAGGGTCTCCACCACGTGGCAGTTGTGGCCGGCCGTCCAGGCGGGGGCGGCCTCGTGGCCGCAGAGCCGGAGCCGGAATCGCCTCGCCGGGATCGAGCGCCGCAGGTTTGAGTCTGTCCACTGCCACGTGATCCTGCCGCGTGCCCAGGTCGAGGCGGAAGGTCTTGGCTCTGCGCTCAAGGACCTTGAAGGGCCCGAAGTACGGCCGCTGCAGAGATGGCCGGTGGCCGTCGCGGCGGATGAAGAAGTGCGTGCAGGACTCCAGGGCAGCAGGCACGGAGGCAGCGACGCGGCCATGTCGCGAGTTTGGAGGCGGCCGGAACGATTGTACCGCGCTGCGTAGCCGGGCTAGGAACTGGTCGTAAGAGCCCGCGGGTGGCGCGGCCTGCAGGCATTCTCCCGGTACCGTCAGCGGGGCACCGTAGACCAGCTCGGCCGAGGAGGCGCCGATGTCCTCTTTGGGAGCCGTGCGGATGCCCAGCAACGCCCAGGGCAGCTCGTCGGTCCAAGTTGGTCCCGTCAGGCGCGCCATCAGGGAAGCCTTGAGCTGGCGGTGGAAGCGTTCCACAAAGCCGTTAGCCTGTGGGTGAAAAGCGGTGGTGTGGTGCAGCTGCACGCCCAGCAGCCTCGACACGTTGGCCCATAGCCCGGAGGTGAACTGGGAGCCGTGGTCGGACGTGACGTCACTGGGCACGCCAAAGCGGGCGATCCAACCGGCGATGAAGGCGGACGCGCAGGAGGCAGCGGAAGTGTCGGCCAAGGGGAAAGCCTCCGGCCAGCGGGAGAACCTGTCGACGACGGTCAGCAGGTGCGTGAAGCCGTGGGACTGCGGCAGCGGTTCGACCAGGTCGATGTGGACGTGCACGAAACGGCTACTGGGCACCGGGATGCTGGCGGGCGGGGCGTTCACGTGGCGCTGCACCTTGGCCGTCTGGCAGGCGATGCAGCTGCGAGCCCATTGGCCGACGTCCCTGTTGATTCCTGGCCACACGAACTTCTCGGACACCAGGCGCCGCGTACTGCGTACGGACGGGTGCGCCAGGCCGTGGACTGCATCGAAAACGGCGCGGCGGAAGTCGGCGGGCACCAGCGGGCGCGGGCGGCCGGTCACGGTGTCGCAGATGACCTCCAGGCCGGGACGCAACGCCACGCGCTCGAGCCGCAGGCCGGTGCCGGCGAGCGCGGGATCGTCTGCCCGCTGCGCGCGTGCCAGAGCCGCGTAGTCGATGCTGGGGAGCAGCGGCTGCACAGAGGCGATAGTGCAGCGGGACAGGGCGTCGGCCACCGGATTGTCCTTGCCCGCCACGTGCCGGATGTCGGTGGTGAACTCCGACACCTATGCGAGGTGCCGCTGCTGGCGCGCTGACCAGGGATCCGACAACTTGGCCATGGCCGCGACCAGGGGTTTGTGGTCGGTGTAGGCGGTGAAGATGCGGCCTTCCAAAAAGTAGCGGAAATGCCGCGTGGCCAGATAGAGAGCGAGTAGCTCCCGGTCGAACGCGCTGTACTTTTGTTCAGCCGGTCGCAGTTGGCGGCTGAAGAAAGCTAGTGGCCGCCAGGCCTCGCCGACACGCTGCGCCAGAACCGCCCAAATGGCGGTGTCCGAGGCGTCGACGTCAGCGCCGTTGGGGCGTCGGGCTCCGGGTGCGCAAGCATGGTAGCGTCAGCCAGGGCCTGCTTCGTGCTGTTGAAGGCGTCCGTCAGCTCCGGTGTCCACTGAACGATCTTGTCCTTGCTGGCCAGGGCGCCGTAGATGGGGCGCAGCAACTGAACGGCCCGCGGCACGAACCGGTGATAGAAGTTCACCATGCCGGCGAACTCTTGCAGGCCCTTGACGGTCGCGGGCGGTGCGAATCGGGCGATGGCTTCGACTTTGTCGGGCAGCGGCACGGCGCCCCGGCTGTTGATGCGGTGGCCCAGAAAGTCGATTTCGCTGCGGCAAAACTGGCAATTGGCTGGATTGACGAGAAGGCCGTTGTCTGCCAGGCGCTGGAACAGCGTGCGCAGGTGCTCCAGATGCTGCTGAGGGCCGCTGCTCGCCACTAGAAAGTCGTCGATATAGGCAAACACGAAGTCCAGGCCCTGGCAGACCGTGTCAATCAGCCGTTGGAAGGCCTGGGCGGCGTTCGTTTTTGAGTCCGAATGGTATCCGGAGAAACTCGAACAGGCCGAATGGCGTGGTGAAGGCCGTCTTGGCGATTTCGGCCTCGGCAACCGGGATCTGGTGGTAGCCCCGCACCAGGTCGATCTTGGAGAAAATGTTGCACCCGGACAGCCGCGCAGAAAAGTCCTGAATGTGCGGCACCGGGTAGCGGTCGGGCACCGTGGCGTCGTTGAGCCTCCGGAAATCGCCGCAGGGCCGCCAACCCCCGGAGGCCTTTGGCACCATGTGCAGCGGCGACGACCAAGGGCTGCAGGACCGCCGCACGATGCCCAGCTGCTTCAGGTTGCGGAACTCCTCCTTGGCCACCGCAAGCTTGTCAGGCGGCAGGCGGCGCGCCCGGGCTTTCTGGAAACTCGGCTCCGTCAGCGTCGGGAACTCCGCGAGCAGCTGGCTGTACGGGTCTCCAGCGACGGCGGCGGCGAGCTGCGGGGTCGGGCCGGACCCGAGCAGCAGGTGGGCGCTGGACAGCGAGCTAGTGTCGAGCAGACGGCGGTTCGGCATGTCCACCAGGAGGCCGTGGTGCCGCAGGAAGTCCGCGCCGATAAACGGCCGTGACACCTCGGCCAGGATGAACGGCCAGGTGCAGGTCTTGACGCCGAGGTCGAGCGTTAGCGTCCGGCTGCCGAACGTCCGGATCGGGCTGCCGTTGGCCGCGAAAAGCGGCGGGCCGGGTGTGTGCGAGCGGGCGTCTGCCCCCGAGACAGGAAAAATGCTCACCTCAGCGCCGGTGTCGACCAAAAAGCGCCTGCCCGTGGCTACGTCGGGGGATGAGCAGGAGGTTGTTGCTGCCGGCCGTCGAGGCATTCACTGACGGCCGGCCGGCCCGTTTCCCGAGAACTGGCAGGGCGGCTCGCAACGCCGGGCCTTGGCGCCGAACTTCCGGTGGAAGAAGCAGATGGGGCCGTCGGCCTCCCTCGGCTGGTGCTGCTGCGGCTTGGCGCGAGCTGGGCGGGCGGTGGCAGCAACTACCGGTGGGTGCTCTGGCGGCAGGGTGGTGGTGGCCACGGGCTGTGCCCGGCTCGCCCAGAGTTCATCCGCGAGTCGCGCAATTGCGCGCGGGTCTGCGAAATCCGCGGAAACAAGTGCTAAGCGAATGTCGGCCGGCATCTGCTGGCGGAAAAGCTCCTCGAAGAGCATGCAGGGCCGGTGATTGCTGAGCAGGGCCAGCATCTCGTCCATAAGCTCGGACGGGCGGCGGTCACTGAGGCCTGCCAGGTTGAGCAGCCGGCTGGCACGCTGTTGCTGCGTCAGGCCGAATGTGCCGAGGACGCGGGCCTTGAGAGCATCGTACTTGTTCTCAGCCGGCTGTGTCTCAAGCACGTCCAGCAGGCGCTCGGCTGACTGCTGGTCCAGCGCAGCTACGAGGTGAAAGTACTTGGTAGCGTCTTGCGTGATGTTGCGGAGGACGAATTGCGCCTCTGCCTGGATGAACCAGGCACGAGGCTGGCTGGCCCAGAACGTGGGCAGCTTGAGGGCTACCACAGACTCAGTTGACATACTGAGGAGTTATTCTTAAACAGGCGGTTGAAAGTCGGGCTCACCAATGTGGCGAGTTGAGCCACGTAAAGTTTATTTGGAAGTAGCAGGGTGCAGGCGCGCGAGACAAAGGTCTAAAGTTATATAGGCCAGCGGTGTACACTGGGCAGCCAATCAGCGCACAGCGACCGTGCACATAGCGCCGGCCCTCCCGGCCGGGGTTGGGGTGGCTGCCGGAGCGCGCACGCGCGTGTGGCGTGGCCGCCACAGTATATTTATTTTTATTTAACGATTTAATACTTTGATAATCTATATATCTAAATTAGTTTATCTAAAGGAATAACAATGTGACTGACTAGTAGAAATACGGCTTGGACCAATCAGGAGACGACGGGGGAAAAACACCGGCATCGGCATTCGGCATTCAGCATTTAAGTACAAAAGAAGTTCAAAATTGAATTGTATCCTCGGTTTAAATACCATACAAATTCTTCGAATCATACGGTAAAACAAAAGTAACAATAAATTGTAAATTTACATACCTAAATAGCAAAATTTAATACAACTTGTAGCGAGTGTTTCAAAACGCAGTGGAATTTGTTCTGTGGAAGTGAGATAGAACGGTTGTAAACCCTTGACGGTCTCTAACTTCGGGTTTATTCGATTTTAGTGGCAGTAACGAGAACAGCTTAAGAATATCGTCTAGGGCCAAAGGGACTCGCTGCTAGCTGATTAATGTTTCTCACTGCTACAATTGATACTCCCCCTCCTAGATGAAGTACATCACAATGCATTAGCTAATCGGAGACAAAAAGTTCGAACAGCGCAGGGGAACGAGTAGGTAAGCAATGCAGATGTCATAGGTTGATTAGTTTATGAACACTGTTCAGGTATTGCTAGGTGGACTGTCCTGGCAAACTTGCACGGAGGTCTCGCTCTTGAATCGCACGCGGTTTGCGCTGCGCGACCTGGTGTTAGAGGCGGGAGCGTCGCTTGGTGGTGCCGGTGTATCTGCTGGCTGCTCTTTTTGGGCTGTTGGTAGGGTGGTGGGCTTGACCCGATCGATCGACACTACGCTAGGCTTGCCGTTGATCTTGAGTTTCATTAATTGTGGTGTCGTGCCTGTCAAGTACCGCGTACGGGCCTTGGTAAGGAGCCTCCAGGGGTCGTCGCACACGGTCCAACCGCAACCACACGTGTGTGCA
This sequence comes from Macrostomum lignano, assembly GCA_002269645.1. Lineage (NCBI taxonomy): Eukaryota > Metazoa > Platyhelminthes > Macrostomidae > Macrostomum > Macrostomum lignano. The sequence continues at coordinate 304,870 of NIVC01000362.1, forward strand.
CGAACTCAGCGCGGCTGGCAGATGCACGGCTATCTCGCGCGTTCTCGCCTGCCGGTATGGGAAGAAAAGCTGATGTAGACTAGTCGAGAGCACCTTAAGCGCAGTAGTGTCGGTGACGACTAGTGGGACCAGCGGTTGCTCACCCGTAACAATGGAGAACGGAGAGGCACCTGACTCATCTGGGAAAATGCGCATGCCCAGGAGCACGACGGGCAGTTGCTGCAGCCAGTTCTTGCCGCGCGCCTTCAAACCGACTTTTAGCGTCCGGTGTAAACGTTCGATGACACCGTTAGCTCTCGAATTATTGGCTGACGTGCGGATGTGGTGGATGCCGAGTAGGTCCGTCAAGTTCTTTATGAGTTCCGCTCGGAATTGGGATCCCTGGTCACTGATCAGCGTCAAAGGTAGGCCGAACCGAGAAATCCAGGTTTCCAGGAAGGCTCTGTGGCGGCAATGTTTGAAAACAGTGCTGCCTCGAACCAGTGTGAGTAGGCATCGATTATGGTGAGTAGGTAGTGAGGCTTCAAACCGGGATCTTCAAACTCAGGAGGCGGTAACGGTCCCACCAGGTTAATGTGTACCGTCGTGAATCTCTGAGATGGCACAGGCGGCTGCTGCAGTGGGCGTTGAACATGTCGTCCAGCCTTGCACTGCTGGCATTGTTGGCCCTCGGCTACCCACTTGCGAATGTCGGCACCCATTAGCGGCCAGAAGAAACGATAGCTAATGAGCCGTTGCGTAGCTTTTCTGCCGGGGTGTGCGAACGAATGCAGCGAGTACTTCAGGAACTACGGGACGCGGGTTAGTCTGCGAAGTCTCACAGCGTAATGGGTTGTCTTTAATTCCGATATCGAAGTTGCTGAACAAGCCTCCTGGCGGATCGTTGGCGGGTAGACTGTCTTTCTGGCTCGCGCGATAGCTGGCAAATCCACCGAGGGTGGGATGTCAGCTAGCAGTCTTACGGACGATAGTGGCTGCGCCTCGGAGGTGAGGTTGGGACGAGATAGTGCATCGGCAACCACGTTGTCCCTACCGGCGATGTGAACGATGTCGCTGATAAATTCAGTGATCACGGATAGTTGGCGTTGCTGTCGATCCGAAAAACGCTCCTTTCTGTTGCCGAAGGCTCCGATGATGGGCTTGTGGTCGCAGAACACAGTTGTCCGCTGGCCTTGAATCATGTGCTTCCAGGCCTTGACCGCGGCGACGGTGGCGAGGAGTTCCCGATCGAAGGTGCTGTACGCAGCCTCGGTGTCGGAAAGTTTCCACGAGTAGAAAGCTAGGGGTGTAGACTGGCCGTCCACCACTTGATGTAGAGCACCACCGATGGCAATTAAGCTGGCGTCCGTTGTGATGGTAAACGCAGCCTGGGGATGCGGAAAGGCGAGCGTGACCGCTTTCGCGAGGCTGTTCTGAAGCGCTTTCCAGGCGCGACCGTAGTGCTCCGTCCAGACGAATATCGTTGAGACGAGCTGCCGCAATGATAGGAGGTCTTTGCGTAATCAGGGATGCACCGTTGGTAAAATCCAAACATCCCGAGGTAGCGCTGCAAGGCCTGGTGGTCAGTAGGAGGTGGCAGCTGTCGGAGGGCCTCGACACGGTGGGGCAGGGGCCGAATGCCCTCCGCAGACACGAGATAGTCGAGAAACTCCACAGACTCGCGGAAGAACCGACACTTGTCCGAATTTACTCCCAAACCTTGCTCTGTAAGTCGTTAAAGCACTTTTTAATGTGTACTTGGTGCTCTTCCCGAGACTTGCTGTGCACTAGTATGTCGTCGATGTAGGTAGTAACAAATGGTAGGTCCCGAAACACGGAGTCAACATATCGCTGAAACGTGCTAGCGGCGTTCCGGAGGCCGAAGGGCATCCGCAGGTATTCGAACGAGCCGAACGGCGTACAAGTGTTGGCAACCAGTGTTGCCCTTCAAGTGCTCTTGGCCGGTGGCCGACGTGCAGTTTACAGAGGCGAACGGGGTGGTGCAACAGGCGACAGCATGCTCATGCTGTCGGCGATCTTCGCAAACGTGTCCAGCTCCGCCGTTTCGTGACCGACCAAGACGGAGCGGATGTGGGTGGGCAGTGCAGTTAGGGGCCGAGACTTGATTATGCTGTCATCGACTTGTAATCCTACTTCGCGGAATCGCCTCTTGAGATTGGCGGCGTTCCCCGAGCTCCACCGCTGCGAGGGCCTCCTCGATTCGTTGGTGTCGGTTGGCGTTCAAAGCTTCTAGCACCGATGCTTTAAGCGAGGCGTAGTCCTCTGTGCCTAGGTCGATCGAGCAGGCAACGTCCTCAGGCAGCGCCGCTAGCGTATGATGGAACTTGGTCGCAGGGTGGGTGATTCCAGTCAGAGTAATCTGCGATTCCAGTTGCCGGAACCAGATCTCAGGTGACTTCCGGTAGAAGGCGGGAGGTTTGATAGCACGAAGGCCTCTTGTACATGGTTGCGCCAGGGCTCCAGCTTCGGGCGCCAACGACTGCTGCTGTTCGTCCTCCATACCAACCACGCTCTGCTACCACTTTGTAGCGAGTGTTTCAAAACGCAGTGGAATTTGCTCTGTGGAAGTGAGATAGAACGGTTGTAAACCCTTGACGGGCTCTAACTTCGGCTTTATTCGATTTTAGAGACAGTAACGAGAACAGCTTAAGAATATCGTCTTAGGGCCAAAAGGGACTCGCTGCTAGCTGATTAATGTTTCTCACTGCTACAAGATAAAAATTACATAATAATAAATACACAAAAATACACTATTTAAAAACATAATTACATCTACATCGTTACACACTCACACGTTCTTTAAATGCAGGAAAAGCTTAAAAAGTGTACCCTAGACAAAAATTCTTGCAATTTTTTTTTAATTGATAAACTCTGGATTGTAGGATTCATACATCGATTTTGCGTGCTTAAATGGTCTATGCACGAGTGCGCGCAGCGCACGAGTGCCATAGACCATTTAAGCACAAAAAATCGATGTATGAGTTGCATTGTATTACGTTGGCTTAATACTTTAGATGGCGCGTTAGATGCACGCTCAGTTAATTTGTCTTAACCATAGACAAAAATGCGTGAAAGGCACGCAAGTTGATTGAGTGTTGCGAAGAAGGGAATAAGAAGCTGTTAAATTAAAATCACATGTGAGAGAATATGGCTGAGCCACCAACTAAAGTCAGACTTCTGAATCTGAGCAAATTTCCAAACGAAATGATTTCCGGCTTGTCCACCAATGAGATTGACGAGCCTGATAATCTACCGGAGTCGGCAATTGATCGAGAAGAGGAGGATCTTCTGGAGGCACTTTTCAAGAAGATACCTGACGAAGAAGCTGAACTACTTGAATTGGAACAGCTCGTTTCCGAAATCGAGGACACCGCTGCTAGTAAAAGTGTGACAAAGGCTACCGAATATTATGTCGGTAAGTTGCAGAGCTTCATGGAGAACCATCCGTCAGTTCAGCGTGATTTGGCGACTTCTACACCGCGCGAGATCGACAGTCTATTGCGATACTTCTATGGCTCACTTCGCAAGAGGAATGGCGAATACTTTGCTCCAGCCACGTTGATTTGTATCCGAGCTGCGCTCTACCGGATAAAATATACTCACTTTCCGTGCATTACACGCACGCGTTAGACGCACGCTTGTTGCCTTTACTCAGATAGAAAATTGCCATAGACACCTACATTAGACGCACAGTAAATCGTGCATCTAACGCGCGCCAGCGTGATACAATGAACATGCATTTTTTTGTTATGCATTTACGCTCAATTTATGCAGGTCTTACTCTTGTCTTTACTTTTTGCCTCGCAATTTGTACTTCTTTAGCATGACTATGGTTTTAAAGGATGACTGGTATGTACCCATTGGCGTACTTAGGGGGGGATACGGGGATATATCCATCCACTTTTGACAATTTTTAGGAAAAAATGAGGTTTTTTGAAAAAATGCAAATCAAAGCGGCTTAGACTCAGCAAAATTGCCAAAAATTGGCTTATTTCACTCGTAAATTACTATTAAAATGTTTTAAACGATATTTTCGCGAACTCTAGTTCCTAAAATGCCGTAGTCAGGACAGACGTCTGCCGACTTTATTCCGATTTTAACAAAGTAAAGTTTTTTAGCCTAATAAGCAAGGTTTTGGTACTTTTTAAATGCATATTTTGAGCAAAAATTGCAAAGTTATCCCCCCTTTTTCAAAATCCTAGTTATGCCACTGTATGTACCCGAGCCTTACAGACATGGCAGAAGTTAAAACAGGTAAAAAGTCTTTCTTGATTCTTTCTTGTCTAGCTAGACCTAATGCCAGGGTGACCCATGTATTGGTTTCCCGACAGAAATTCAGGCAGACATTCAGAAATCTTTCAGTAAATGTTTAACAAAATTGACTATTTAGTAAGCAAGACAGTGTAAATTTTAAGACATTTTTACGCATGTCTCTTCTTTAAAAAGACACCTCAGACACACACAAAGACGCTTCACAAGCTGAGATAATCCCTAGCAAATGTTGTTACGACGTTTTCTAATACAGAATACTGGATATAATCGTTTTTTGAGAAGCCGCTACATCGTCGCATTTTGCTTTTTCTGAATGAAAATTGCACAGCTGCTTTACGCATGTCTCTGCTTTAAAAAGACACCTCAGACACACACAAAGACGCTTCACCAGCTGAGAATCCCTAGCAAATGTTGTTACGACATTTTCTAAATACCACTAAATACCACTGTAAATATCACTGTATTATTGTAATTGATATTATTACTATTAATTATTATGATAATAAGACTATTATTTTATTACTGTATTCATATTGTGGTAGGGCTCTTAAAATTCATCGTAACTACGCGAATTATTATTTATTACTAATGACTCAAGTGAGAATACTAACGGGCGCAAGTGATTCACTGGAAACTCTTGCACATGCGAAACCGAATAGGATACTGTAACGTTGTGCCAAGAGGCCTACCAGTTGTTTTAATGCACTTATTCTGCGGATATATAAATACCGCGCGCACCGATTCGAATTTCCGCGCTTGTTCTTGTAGGCCCAGAGTTGCCTCGTGGCCCGGACTGTGTGCTCCAGGTAGTATTGCCTTGTAAGATCGGCCAGGTGTGCCTGACAAACTATAGTCCATGACTAGTTATTAGTAACTATTGAGTCTTAGTTGAGCACTGCTCCTAAGTACTAAGTTAGGGTAGCCAACTAAATCTTAGCTATATAACAAACTGTGTTAGTAAGGACACAGGAGGCCGAGCTTATCTTTGTGTTTTGTTTATTACTTTTGCTAAGGTTAATATCATTTTCTGCTGGTGCGCTAGTTTCAATATTTGTTAATTTATCGTTTAATAATTACATTTGATAGTTTATTAAGTTACTGTTCAACTTAAGCTCAAGTGCTAATTCAAGTTATTCAAGTCTCTTTAATAGCGATTTTGGCTCAGTCATTTTAATCATAGCTTCGATTGGTGGCAGCGAACTACCTTTCGTGACATATTTAGTTTGGGAATTGATTATCGATACATTGGGGAACGTAACTCATCAAGGCATTGCTCTATCAGACCATCTCAGGGTACCGCTCTTCGACTGGTGCAAAATAAGCAGTTTAGCCTTAGGCCAATTCTCGGAAAGCTACCGAAAGTTAAAGTTATTTGGGACTCTTGTCCACCCGGAAATAGAGGAACCAGTCACTCCGCTCACTAAGAGTTCGCGGACAAGAGGTCCGTCTGAGCAAGGTCAGACGCTGAATCATCAGAGTGCTAGAGTGCGTGTGAGTCATAGTCTACCGACAAACAAAGACTCTAGGAACCACGAGGCCCAGAGAAAAACTATATTTCCGCGGACCATAGGGCCCATAGGAAATTATAGGGCACTCGCGACAGGAGGTCCATTTGAGCTCTGCGCCGGAGTTAATATTCTTGGTAGACTACTCGCCAGCAGTAGCCAATTAAGTTATAGCGTTAGTCGCAATTTCATAGGTAAAGTTAGTAGCCAACACCGGAACCCCTTATTAACGAGCGTAACACCTTTTACAATTGGTTTCTTAGCGGTGGAATTTAGAGGCTACCACCGGAACCATTTATTAAAAATCCACCCGTTTACAATATTCATTACTTTATATCATTATTAGAGTACTATATTATTAACAGTAGAACTACCAAGAGGGGGAATCCCCCATCCCTGCATGACAATTTTTTTCTGCGCGTTCTATAGTTTTTTAGTTGTGTGGTTTTATTTCTCTAGTTTCGCTGATCGCTCGACTGTGGGCAAGCCTCAACTGCTGGACATCCTCAGCTAGTCTCTCAAGCATTCCGTCATCACCCTGACGCCGCACCCTGACGCCGTCGGCACCTTCAACAGATATCGATCTGCCTTATAAAATCACATGTATTTTAAATGGGAGCACATCGAAAATCGGTGCCATTTCGAGCCAGAGTGACAGATCGAGCTGAAACTGTATATTTATCGGTTTCTGGTTTGCATTTTTAGTGTATAAAACTAGCAATCTACGCCCCCCGTTGGGGAGCCAAAGAAATGTAATACACGTTTTTTTAATAAGCTACTGTAGTCTTGAAATCTTAAAAAATCTCCTGTCAAACTTTTAACACTAACCCTAACCCTAAACAAAACCCTAAATTCAATATTTTGTCCATGGGTTGTTGCATGATGCTTCTATAATTTTTACATGACGCTTCCATTATTTTTGCATCATGCTTCCATGATAAACATTTTTAATAAGCTACATGAGCTAAAGTTATAAACTACTCTAACCCTAACCCTAACACGAATCTTAACGCAATAACCCTGAACCTAACCCTAAACCTAAACCATAATACCAACCGAACACTAACCCTACAGCCTGACATCTGCATAAGTTTGTAAAGCGCTAGTAGTATTTTTTAGCTTAGTATCTTAGCGTCGGGGAGCCAAAAATGCAGTACAAGTTTTGTAATAAAGTACATGTAGAATCTTTTTGCAATATATATCAGAAGCCCCTTGTAAGCCTTGACATGTCAGTAATTCCCCCCCCCCCCACAAGCTTTAACATATCAACTTCCCCCTTGAAATTTCAGCAATGCCCCCCAATAAGCCTTGAAATCTAAAAAAAATCTGTCAAACTTCTAACCCTAACCTTACCCTAACCCTAACCCTAACCCTAAAGCATTGAAATTTCAGTAATTCTCTCCAACAGTCATTATAGCACTACAGCATTATAGCGATTCCCTGCAAGCCTCGACATTGTAGGGATTCCCAAATGAATCTCTTAACTTCAACATGAAGCTTCTTATTTTTTACATTACGCTTTTTCTATCAGCGATCCCTCCCGTGAGGAGCTAACAAATTATGAAAAATAACTTTTTAATAGACTACATGTAGCTTCTGACTTTAGCCTTGAAATCTCATTTATACCCCCGTGAGCCTTGACATCTCATTTATTCCCCCATGAGCCTTGACATCTCAGCTATTCCCCCCATAAGCCTTGAAATGTCAGCAATGCCCCCCATAAACCTTGATATCTGAAAAATCCCCTGTTAACTTTGAAACCCGCTAAAATCTAACCCTCAACCCAAACCTGACCTAAACCTAACTTTAACCCAACCTATAAAAGCCTTGAAATCTCAGCAATTCTTCTCCCCTAAGCCTTGACAATTTAGTGATTCTTTCTTCCAGAATCACAGCACTAATAGCGATTCCCTCCAAGCCTTGACATCGTAGCAATTCCCAAATGAATCTTTTAACTTCGACATGAATCTTCTTTTATGTATACATAGTGCTTCTTTTCTTTTTTATATGACTCTTCTTCTATCAGCGCCCCCCCCCCGTGGCGAGCCAACAAAGAATGTAATAAAAAATTGAGTAAAGTACATGTACTTTGAAGTAGCTTCTGACTTTTGCTTTGACATCTCAGAAACCCCCCTCCGTAATCTCAGTTATTCTCCGTGAGCCTTGACATCTCAGTAAGTCTCCCCAGCACAGCACAGCTTCATTTAATTTTTACATTACACTTCTTTCATGTCTGACATGACGCTTCTTTTGATTTTTACATGACGCGTCTTTTATTCTTCCATGACGCTTCTTTTATTCTTCCATGACGCTTCTATGATTGTTTACATGACGCTTCTATGATTTTTTAAATGATGCTTCTATGATTTTTAAATGACGCTTCTATGATGTTTTACATGACGCTTCTATGATTTTTTACATGACACTTCTATGATTTTTACGTGACGCTTTCATGATTTTTTACAATGCGCTTCTATGATTTTTTACATGACGCTTCTATGATTTTTTACATGACGCTTCTATGATTGTTTACATGACGATTCTATAATTGTTTACATGACGCTTCTATGATTTTTTACATGACACTTCTATGATTTTTTACATGACGCTTCTGTGATTGTTTACATGACGATTCTATGATTGTTTACATGACGCTTCTATGATTTTTTACATGACACTTCTATGATTTTTTACATGACGCTTCTATTATTTTTTACATGACGCTTCTATGATTGCTTACATGACGCTTCTATGATTTTTTACATGACGCTTCTATGATTGTTTACATGACGCTTCTATGATTGTTTACATGACGCTTCTATGATTTTTTACAATGCGCTTCTATGATTTTTTACATGACGCTTCTATGATTTTTTCCATGACGCTTCCATGATTGTTTACATGACGCTTTAACGATTTTTTACATAACACTTCCATGATTTTTAACATGACGCTTCTATGATTGTTTACATGACGCTTCTATGATTGTTTACATGACGCTTCTATGATTTTTTCACATGGCGCTTCTATGATTTTTTACATGACGCTTCTATGATTGTTTACATGACGCTTCTATGATTTTTTACATGACGCTTTCATGATTGTTTACATGACGCTTCTATGATTTTTTACATGACGCTTCTATGATTGTTTACATGACGCTTCTATGATTGTTTACATGACGCTTCTATGATTGCTTACATGACGCTTCTATGATTTTTTACATGACGCTTCTATGATTGTTCACATGACGCTTCTATGATTTTTTCCATGACGCTTCTATTATTTTTTACATGACGCTTCTATGATTTTTTCCATGACGCTTCTATGATTTTTTCCATGACGCTTCTATGATTGCTTACATGACGCTTCTATGATTTTTTACATGACGCTTCTATTATTTTTTACATGACGCTTCTATGATTTTTTACATGACGCTTCTATTATTTTTTACATGACGCTTCTATGATTTTTTACATGACGCTTCCATGATTTTTTACATGACGCTTCTATGCTTTTTTACATGACGCCTTTTGTCCTTTATTTGTCCTTTAATAAAAGCTTTTAATAAAAAAACTTTTCACTACTAAGATTCGAACCCAGGTCGCTGCATTTGCAGTCCAGTCTGTTCACATCTAGGCTAGCTATTATCGAATTTATAAATGAAATTGTAGCACTTATATAATTCAACACCCACTCACGAAGCAGTTATGACATAATAAATTTCCCAGGCAAGTCAGTATCAGTCTCAATTAAAGTTAACAATATGGTTACACAATTTAAATCAAGTCTGGTGCTACGCTTCCACACTGCATTTTCAATTCAAGTCGGAGTTACAATTCAGTTATGATGCAATCTATTTCAGAATCAGAATTCAACCAGTCAGTTTTTTCTCTAGCATTCTTACAATGCATTTCAGGTCGAAAAGTTTGCTTGACCTTTGCAAAAAAGCATGTTTTTCGAATATTTAATGCCTCTAGCATCGAGCAATTTCTTAGCCACGATGCATGTACTGTCACGGGAGAATTTCTGATCGAACAGTGCAAGTCTCATGAAAATCGGTCCAGCCATTTTTTCTTTAATCGATTACAAGCAAGCAAGATTTTCATTTTTAGTATATTGGACTAGCAATCTTCGCCCCCCGTTGGGGGACATCTGTATAGAATCTCTGTTCTCTACAAGGAATAAGAAGATAGCCAAATAAAGCTTTCACAAAAGAAACAGACAAACTACTCAAATGAAGTGCAATGCAAAAAGAAATCATCCCAAGACAGCAAGCATCCCCCAGATGGCAAGCATCCCTCAGATTGCAAGCATCCCCCAGATAGAAAGCATCCCCCAGATAGATAGCATCCCCAAATAGCAAGCATCCACCAGACAATAAGTATCTAGTGCGACAATTTCCTTAGCAATATAGGGGCTCCTTTAAAATTCGCTCACTTTTATGTTTGAAATTGTGTATCTTTTATGTTCGACATGGTGGCTCTTAAATGTTCGACACGATGGCACTTTAATGTTTGACATGGTGGCTCTTTAATGATTGACATGGTAGCCCTTTAATGTTCAACATAGTGGCTCTTTAATGTTTGAAATGGTCGTTTTTATGTTTTACATTGTGGCTCTTTAATGCTCAACATAGTGGCTCTTTTATGTTTGAAATAAAGTCTCTTATATGTTTCACATGGTGGCTCTTTAATGTTCGACATGGAGTCACATATATGTTTGACATGGTGGCTCCATAATGTTCGACATGGAGTCACATATATGTTTGACATGGTGGCTCCATAATGTTCGACATGGTGGCTCTTTAATGTTCGACATGAAGTCATGTATATGTTTGATATAGAGTCACATATATGTTTTACATAGTGGCTCTTTTATGTTTGAAATGGTGGCTCTTTAATGTTTGATGTGGTGGCTCTTTAATGTTCGACATGGTGGCTCCTTAATGTTCGACACGATGGCTCTTTAATGATTGACATGGTGACTCTTTAAAATTCAAAATGGTGGCTCTTTAATGTTTGACATGGCGACTCTTTAATGTTCAAAATGGTGGCTCTTTTCTGTTTGACATGATGGTTCTTTTATGTTTGAAATGAAGTCACTTATTTGTTTGACATGGTGAATCTTTTAAATGTTTTACAGGGTGGCTCTTTAATTTTCAACATGGTGGCTCTTTAATGTTTGACATGGTGGCTCTTCAATGTTTGACATGGTGGCTCTTTAATGTTTGACATTGTGGCTCTTTAATAATCAACAAAGTGGCTCTTTATTTTTTGACATGGTGACTCTCTAATGTTCAAAATGGTGGCTCTTTAATGTTTGACATGGTGGCTCTTTAATGTTCAACATAGTGGCTCTTTTATGTTTTACATGGTGGCTCCTTTATGTTCGACATGGTGGCTCTTTAATGTTCGACACGATGGCACTTTAATGTTCGACATGGTGGCTCTTTTATATTAGACATGGTGGCTCTTTTATGTTCTACATGGTGGCTCTTTAATGTTTGACATGGTGACTCTTTAATGTTCAAAATGGTGGCTCTTTAATGTTTGACATGGTGGCTCTTTAATGTTCGACATGGTGGCTCTAATGTTTAACATGGTGGCTCTTTGATGTTTGACATGGTGGCTCTTTAATGTTTGACATGGCGGCTCTATTATGTTTGACATGGTGGCTCTTTAATTTTTGACATTGTGGCTCTTTAATGTTCGACATGGTGGCTCTTTAATGTTTGACATGGTGGCTCTTTAATGTTAGACATGGAGTCACGTATATGCTTGGCGTGGTGGCACTTTATGTTTAGCATTTTGTGTTTTGAAGGTGTTTTAACAAAAAAATTATTATTAATTATTATTATTATTTTGCTCTAATTAGATTCGAACCTCTGTTCTCTACAAGTAACAAAAAGACAGCCAAAAAATCCTTCACAAAGACAACAGACAAACTGCTCAAATGAAGTGCATTGCAAAAAGAAATCATCCCAAGACCGCAAGCATCCCCCAGATAGCAAGCCTCCTTCAGATAGCAAGCATCCCCCAAATAGCAAGCATTCACCAGATAGCAAGCATCCCTCAGATAGCAAGCATCCCCAGATAGCAAGCATCCCTCAGATAGCAAGCATCCCCCAGATAGCAAGCATCCCCAGATAGCAAGCATCCCCAGATAGCAAGCGTCCCCCAGACAATAAGTATTGTAGCTAGTTCAACAATTTTCTTAGCTTTATAGTGGCTCCTTTAAATTGGCATGGCGCTTTATACCTTTACATTTAAAATTGTATATCTTTAATGTTTGACATGATGGCTTTTTAATGTTTGAAATGGTGGCTCTTCTATGTTTGACATGGTGGCTCTTTTATGTTAGACATAGTGGCTCTTTTAGGTTTGAAATGGTGGCTCTTTAATGTTCGCCATGGTGGCTCTTTAATGTTTGACATGGTGGCACTTTTATGTTTGACATGGTGGCACTTTTATGTTTGACATGGTGGCTCTTTAATGTTCGCCATGGTGGCTCTTTAATGTTTGACATGGTAGCTCTTTTATGTTTGACATGGTGGCTCTTTTATGTTGGCATGGTGTCTCTTTTATGTTTAATGTTTGACATGGTGGCTCTTCTATTTTTGACATGGTGTCTCTTGTATGTTTGACATGGTGGCTATTTTGTGTTCGACATGATAGCTCTTTAATGTTTGACATAGTGGCTCTTCTATGTTTGACATGGTAGCTTTTTAATGTTGACATCGCAGCTCTTCTATGTTTGACATGGCGGCTCTTTTACGTTTGAAATGGTGGCTCTTTAATGTTTGACATTGTGGCTCTTTAATGTTTGACATGGTGGCTTTTTAATGTTCGACATGGTGGCTTTTTAATTTTTGACATGGTGACTCTTTTAGTTTTAAAATGGTGGTTCTGTAATGTTTGACATGCGGGCTTGTTAATGTTCGACTAGGTGGCTCTTTAATGTTTGACATGTTGGCTCTTCTATGTTTGACATGGTGGCTCTTTTATGTTTGACATGGTGGATCTTTTAATGGTCGACATGGTGGCTCTTTTATGTTTGACATGGTGGCTTTTTTGTTTGACATGGTGGCTCTTCTATGTTTGACATGGTGGCTCTTTAATGTTTTACATGGTGACTCTTTTATGTTCTGCATGGTGGCTCTTTAATGTTCGACATGGTGGCTCTTTTATGTTCGTTCGACATGGTGGCTCTTTAATGTTTGATAAGGTGGCTCTTTAATGTTTTACATGGTGACTCTTTTATGTTCTGCATGGTGGCTCTTTAATGTTCGACATGGTGGCTCTTTTATGTTCGTTCGACATGGTGGCTCTTTAATGTTTGACAAGGTGGCTCTTTAATGTTTGACATGGTGGCCCTTTTATGTTCGACATGGTGGCTCTTCTATATTTGACATGGCGCTTCTTTTATGATTAGCAATTTTATCTTTTCAAGGTGTTTTAATAAAAAATCATTTTGCGCTACTAAGATTCGAACCCAGGTCGCTTTATTAGCAGTCCAGTCTGTTCGCATCTAGGCTATCTTTTTTCAATTGGAGCACATGAATTGTGGCCCTTATAATTCAATTCTTACAGCAAGTCGGTTAGAGTAAAAAGTTATGACATAATCAATTTCTCAGTCAGCCAGAATCAGTCTCAATTGAAGTTAGCAATATGGTTACGCAATTTTAACCAAGTCGTGTGTGCATTTCTTCGACACTGTGTTCAATTTGTTGTGATGCAATCTTTATCAGAATTGAAATTCAGCCAGTCAGTTATTTCTCTAGCATTCTTACAATGCATTTCAAGTCGAAAATTTTGCTTGACCTTTGCAAAAAAGCATGTTTTTCGAATATTTAATCCCTTTAACATTGGGCAATTTCTTAGCCAAGATGCATGTACCGTGCCAGGAAAATTTCTGATCGAATGGTGCAAGTTTGAAGAAAATCGGTTGAGCCAATTTTTCTGAAATCTATCGCATACCCACATACCCACATACCCACAGACAACTCATTTTTAGTATATAGGATTTCACTAGCAATCTACGCCCCCCGTTGGGGAGCCAAAGAAATGCAATACACGTTTCTTTAATAAGCTACATGTATCCTTGAAATCTTAAAAAATCTCCTGTCAAACCTTGTAAGCCTTGACATGTCAGTAATCCCCCCCCACAAGCTTTAACATATCAACTCCCCCCCTTGACATCTCAGCAATGCAATGGATTCCCAAATGAATCTCTTAACTTCGACATGAAGCTTCTTTTATTTTTTACATTACGCTTTTTTATCAGCGATCCCTCCCCTGAGGAGGCATCAAATAATGTAATAAAAAGTTTTCAATAAACTACATGTAGCTTCTGACTTTATCCTTGAAATCTCATTTATACCCCCGTGAGCCTTGACATCTCTCAGCTATCCCCCCCGTAAGCCTTGACATGTCAGCGATGCCCCCCATAAACCTTGAAATCTGAAAAATCCCCCGTTAACCTTGAAACCCGATAAAATATAACCCTCAACCCACACCTGACCTAAACCTAACTTTAACCCAACCTAAAGCCTTGAAATCTCAGCAATTCTTCTCCCCTAAGCCTTGACATTTTAGTGATTCCTTCTTTAAGAATCACAGCACTATAACGATTTCCACCTAGCTTTGACATCGTAGCAATTCCCAAATGAATCTTTTAACTTTGACATGACTTTTCTTTTATGTATGCATAGTGCTACTTTTATTTTTTACATAACTCTTCTTCTATCAGCGCCCCCCCCGTGGCGAGCCAACAAAGAATGCAATAAAAAAATTGAGTAAAGTACATGTACTTTGAAGTAGCTTCTGACTTTTGCTTTGACATCTCAGAAACCCCCCCCCCCGTAATCTCAGTTATTTTCTGTGAGCCTTGACGTCTCAGTTTTTCTCCCCAGCACAGCATTATAGCTGCATTTAATTTTTCCATGACACCCTTCATGTCTGACATGACGCTTCTTTTATTCTACCATGATGCTTCTTAATTTTTTAAATGACACTTTCATTAGTTTTTAAATGACGCTTCTATGATTTTTTCACGACGCTTCTATGATTGTTTACATGACGCTTCCATGATTGTTTACATGACGCTTCTATGATTGTTTACATGACGCTTCTATGATTTTTACATGACGCTTCTATGATTGTTTACATGACGCTTCTATGATTTTTTACATGACGCTTCTCTGATTGTTTACATGACGCTTCTATGATTGTTTACATGACGCTTCTATGATTCATTACATGACGCTTCTATGATTGTTTACATGACGCTTCTATGATTCATTACATGACGCTTCTATGATTTTTTACATGACGCTTCTATGATTCATTACATGACGCTTCTATGATTGTTTACATGACGCTTCTATGATTCATTACATGACGCTTCTATGATTCATTACATGACGCTTCTATGATTGTTTACATGACGCTTCTATGATTTTTACATGACGCTTCTATGATTGTTTACATGACGCTTCTATGATTTTTTACATGACGCTTCTATGATTGTTTACATGACGCTTCTATGATTTTTATATGACGCTTCTATGATTGTTTACATGACGCTTCTATGATTTTTTAAATGACGTTTTTTTGATTTTTAAATGACGCTTCTATGATTTTTTACATGACTCTTCTTCTATCAGCGCCCCCCCCGTGGCGAGCCAACAAAGAATGCAATAAAAAAATTGAGTAAAGTACATGAACTTTGAATTAGCTTCTGACTTTTGCTTTGACATCTCAGAAACCCCCCCCCCGTAATCTCAGTTATTTTCTGAGAGCCTTGACGTCTCAGTTTTTCTCCCCAGCACAGCATTATAGCTGCATTTAATTTTTCCATGACACCCTTCATGTCTGACATGACGTTTCTTTAATTCTACCATGATGCTTCTTAATTTTTTAAATGACGCTTTCATTAGTTTTTAATGACGTTTTTTTGATTTTTATATGACGCTTCTATGATTTTTATATGACGCTTCTACGATTTTTACATGACGCTTTTATGATTTTTACATGACGCTTCTATGATTTTTTACATGACGCTTCTATGATTTTCTACATGACGCTTCTACGATTTTTTACATGACGCTTCTATGATTTTTTACATGACGCTTCTATGATTGTTCACATGACGCTTCTATGAGTTTTAAATGACGCTTCTATGATTGTTTACATGACGCTTCTATGATTGTTTACATGACGCTTCTATGATTGTTTATATGACACTTCTATGATTGTTTACATGACGCTTCTATGATTGTTTACATGACGCTTCTATGATTTTTCACATGACGCTTCTATGATTGTTTATATGACGCTTCTATGATTTTAATATGACGCTTCTATGATTGTTTATATGACGCTTCTATGATTGTTTATATGACGCTTCTATGATTTTTTATATGACGCTTCTATGATTTTTACATGACGCTTCTATGATTGTATACATGACGCTTCTATGATTGTTTACATGACGCTTCTATGATTTTTTACATGACGCTTCTATGATTGTATACATGACGCTTCTATGATTGTTCACATGACGCTTCTATGAGTTTTAAATGACGCTTCTATGATTGTTTACATGACGCTTCTATGATTGTTTACATGACGCTTCTATGATTGTTTATATGACACTTCTATGATTGTTTACATGACGCTTCTATGATTGTTTACATGACGCTTCTATGATTTTTTACATGACGCTTCTATGATTGTTTGTATGACGCTTCTATGATTTTAATATGACGCTTCTATGATTGTTTATATGACGCTTCTATGATTGTTTATACGACGCTTCTATGATTTTTTACATGACGCTTCTATGATTTTTTACATGACGCTTCTATGATTGTATACATGACGCTTCTATGATTGTTTACATGACGCTTCTATGATTTTTTACATGACGCTTCTATGATTTTTTACATGACGCTTCTATGATTTTTATATAACGCTTCTACGATTTTTACATGACGCTTCTATGATTTTTTACGTGACGCTTCTATGATTTTTTACATGACGCTTCTATGATTTTTTACATGACGCTTCTATGATTTTTTAAATGACGCTTTTATGATTGTTTACATGACGCTTCTATGATTGTTTACATGACGCTTCTATGATTCATTACATGACGCTTCTTTTAAAAAAGTCTTTTAGTTTTCCTGACGTTGAAAAGCTTTAATTAAAAAAATTATACTCTATGAAAATTCGAACCATCGTCGCTGCATTTAGCAGTTCAGTTTGTTCACCTCTAGGCTAGCTCTCATCGTTTTGATAACATCAAATTTTGCACTTATATAATTCAACATTTTAAAATCCAAGCATAGAGTAAATCACACGAAGCAGTTATGACATAATCAATTTCTCAGTCAGTCAGTATCAGTTAACAATATGGTTACGCAATTTAAATCAAGTCTGGTGCTAGGCTTCCACACTGCATTTTCAATTCAAGTCGGAGTTACAATTCAGTTATGATGCAATCTATTTCAGAGTCAGAATTCAACCAGTCAGTTTTTTCTCTAGCATTCTTACAATGCATTTCAAGTCAAAAAGTTTGCTTGACCTTTGCAAAAAAGCATGTTTTTCGAATATTTAATGCCTTTAGCATTGAGCAATTTCTTAGCCACGATGCATGTACCGTCACGGGAAAATTTCTGATCGAACAGTGCAAGTTCGAACAAAATCGGTCCAGCCATTTTTTCTCTAATCGATCACATAGATAGATAGATAGATAGATAGACACAGACAGACCATTTTTAGTATATAGGACTAGCAATCTACGCCCCCCGTTGGGGAGCCAAAGAAATGCAATACACGTTTTTTTAATAAGCTACATGTATCCTTGAAATCTTAAAAAATCTCCTGTCAAACCTTGTAAGCCTTGACATGTCAGTAATTCCCCCCACAAGCTTTAACATATCAACTTCCCCCCCCCCCTGACATCTCAGCAATGCCCCCAATAAGCCTTGAAAATCTAAAAATATCTGTCAACCTTCTAACCCTAACCCTAACCCTAACCCTAACCCTAACCCTAACCTAACCCTAAAGCATTGAAATTTCAGTAATTCTCTCTAAGAGTCATTATAGCACTACTACAGCATTATAGCGATTCCCTGCAAGCCTCGACATCGTAGGGATTCCCAAATGAATCTCTTAACTTCGACATGAAGCTTCTTTTATTTTTTACATTACGCTTTTTTTATCAGCGATCCCTCCCCTGAGGAGGCATCAAATAATGTAATAAAAAGTTTTCAATAAACTACATGTAGCTTCTGGCCTTAGCCTTGAAATCTCATTTATACCCCAGTGAGCCTTGACATCTCAGCTACTCCCCCCGTAAGCCTTGACATGTCAGCGATGCCCCCCATAAACCTTGAAATCTAAAAAATCCCCTGTTAACCTTGAAACCCGATAAAATATAACCCTCAACCCACACCTGACCTAAACCTAACTTTAACCCAACCTAAAGCCTTGAAACCTCAGCAATTCTTCTCCCCTAAGCCTTGACATTTTAGTGATTCCTTCTTTAAGAATCACAGCACTATAACGATTTCCACCAAGCTTTGACATCCTAGCAATTCCCAAATGAATCTTTTAACTTCGACATGACTTTTCTTTTATGTATGCATAGTGCTACTTTTATTTTTTACATGACTCTTCTTCTATCAGCGCCTCCCCCCGTGGCGAGCCAACAAAAAATGCAATAAAAAAATTGAGTAAAGTACATGAACTTTGAAGTAGCTTCTGACTTTTGCTTTGACATCTCAGAAACGCCCCCATAATCTCAGTTATTCTCTGTGAGCCTTGACGTCTCAGTTTTTCTCCCCAGCACAGCATTATAGCTGCATTTAATTTTTACATGACACCTTCATGTCTGACATGACGCTTCTTTTATTCTACCATGATGCTTCTTAATTTTTTAAATGACACTTTCATTAGTCTTTAAATGAGGCTTCTATGATTTTTCATGACGCTTCTATGATTTTTACATGATGCTTCTATGATTTTTTATATGACGCTTCTATGATTGTTTACATGACGCTTCTATGCTTTTTAGATGACGCTTCTATGATTGTTTATATGACGCTACTATGATTTTTACATGACGCTTCTATGATTTTTACATGACGCTTCTATGATTGTTTACATGACGCTTCTATGATTTTTTACATGACGCTTCTATGGTTTTTTATGACGCTTCTATGATTGTTTACATGACGCTTCTATGATTGTTTACATGACGCTTCTATGATTTTTACATGGCGCTTCTATGATTGTTTACATGACGCTTCTATGGTCTTTACATGACGCTTCTATGATTTTTTATATGACGCTTCTATGATTTTTTTACATGACGCTTCTATGATGGTTTCATGGATGAATGAATAGAATGGATTGCTATTCTGGCTCTGGCTATTTTCGTTTTTGACTCTTTTGCATCCGGTTCCCCCGTGCCTTTTCATTGGTTGATGATTGCCATAGACAATTTTCGGCCTTCGCCCCTTTCTTTCGATGCACAAGCGCAAAGAACTGAGAATTTCAGTTACTTGCAGAGAATATCGAGCGCTCGTAGGTCTTCCCCCTTTATTTCAAAACACGAGCGAAAGCGCTTGTGCATCGAAAGAAAGGGGCGAAGGCCGAAAATTGTCTATGGCAATCATCAACCAATGAAAAGGCACGGGGGGGAACCGGATGCAAAAGAGTCAAAAACGAAAATAGCCAGAGCCAGAATAGCAATCCATTCTATTCATTCATCCATGGATGGTTTACATGACGCTTCTATGATTTTTTACATGACGCTTCTATGATTGTTTACATGACGCTTCTATGATTTTTATATGACGCTTCTATGATTGTTTACATGACGCTTCGATGATTTTTACATGACGCTTCTATAATTGTTTACATGACGCTTCTATGATTTTTTAAATGACGCTTCTATAATTGTTTACATGACGCTTCTGTGATTTTTTCATGACACTCCTATGATTTTTTCATGACGCTTCTATGATTGTTTACATGACGCTTCTATGATTTTTTTAAATGACCCTTTTATGATTTTTAACATGACGCTTCTATGATTGTTTACATGACGCTTCTATGATAGTTTACGTGACGCTTCTATGATTTTTTACATGACGCTTCTATGATTGTTTACATGACGCTTCTATGATTTTTATATGACGCTTCTATGATTTTTTACATGACGCTTCTATGATTGTTTACATGACGCTTCTATGATTTTTATATGACGCTTCTATGATTGTTTACATGACTCTTCAATGATTTTTTACATGACGCTTCTATGGTTTTTTTATGACGCTTCTATGATTTTTTTAAATGACGCTTCTATGAGTTTTATATGACGCTTCTATGCTTTTTACATGACGCTTCTATGATTTTTTACATGACGCTTCTATGATTGTTTACATGACGCTTCTATGATTTTTTACATGACGCTTCTATGATTTTTTTAAATGACGCTTCTATGAGTTTTACATGACGCTTCTATGATTGTTTACATGACGCTTCTATGATTTTTTTAAATGACGCTTCTATGATTGTTTACATGACGCTTCTATGATTTTTATCTGACGCTTCTATGATGGTTTACATGACGCTTCTATGATGGTTTACATGACGCTTCTATAATTGTTTACATGACGCTTCTGTGATTTTTTCATGACACTCCTATGATTTTTTCATGACGCTTCTATGATTGTTTACATGATGCTTCTATGATTTTTTTAAATGACCCTTTTATGATTTTTAACATGACGCTTCTATGATTGTTTACATGACGCTTCTATGATAGTTTACGTGACGCTTCTATGATTTTTTACATGACGCTTCTATGATTGTTTACATGACGCTTCTATGATTGTTTACATGACGCTTCTATGATTTTTTTAAATGACGCTTCTATGATTGTTTACATGACGCTTCTATGCTTTTTACATGACGCTTCTATGATGGTTTACATGACGCTTCTATGATGGTTTACATGACGCTTCTATGATTGTTTACATGACGCTTCTATGATTGTTTACATGACACTTCTATGATTTTTTACATGACGCTTCTATGATTTTTTACGTGACGCTTCTATGATTTTTTACATGACGCTTATATGATTTTTTACATGACGCTTCTATGATTGTTTACATGACGCTTCTATGATTTTTTACATGACGCTTCCATGATTGTTTACATGGCGCTTCTATGATTTTTACATGACGCTTCTATGATTTTTTACATGACGCTTCTATGATTGTCTACATGACGCTTCTATGCTTTTTCCATGACGCTTGGATGATTGTTTACATGACGCTTCTATGATTTTTTCATGACGATTCTATGATTTTTTACATGACGCTTCTATGCTTTAAACATGAGGCTTCTATGATTTTTTACATGACGCTTCTATGATTGTTTACATGACGCTTCTATGATTTTTTACATGACGCTTCTATGATTGTTTACATGACGCTTCTATGATTTTTTACATGACGCTTCTATGCTTTTTACATGACGCTTCTATGATTTTAGATGACGCTTCTATGATTTTTAACATGACGCTTCTATGATTGTTTACATGACGCTTCTATGATTGTTTACATGACACTTCTATGATGGTTTACATGACGCTTCTATGATAGCTTACATGTCGCTTCTATGATGGTTTACATGACGCTTCTATGATTTTTTACATGACGCTTCTATAATTGTTTACATGACGCTTCTATGATTTTTTACATGACGCCTTTTGTCCTTTATTTGACCTTGAATAAAAGCTTTTAATAAAAAACTTTTCACTACTAAGATTCGAACCCAGGTCGCTGCATTTGCAGTCCAGTCTGTTCACATCTAGGCTAGCTCTTATCGAATTTTATAAATGAAATTGTAGCACTTATATAATTCAACACTCACTCACGAAGCAGTTATGACATAATCAATTTCCCAGGCAAGTCAGTATCAGTCTCTATTAAAGTTGACAATATGGTTACGCAATCTAAATCAAGTCTGGTGCTACGCTTCCACACTGCATTTTTAATACTGTGACGCAATTCAAGTCGGAGTTACAATTCAGTTATGATGTAATCTATTTCAGAATCAGAATTCAACCAGTCAGTTTTTTCTCTAGCATTCTTACAATGCATTTCAAGTCGAAAAGTTTGCTTGACCTTTGCAAAAAAGCATGTTTTTCGAATATTTAATCGCTTTAACATGGAGCAATTTCTTAGCCAAGATGCATGTACCGTCCCAGGAAAATTTCTGATCGAACAGTGCAAGTTCGAAGAAAATCGGTCCAGCCATTTTTTCTCTAATCGATTGCGTACAAACAAACAACTCAATTTTAGTATATAGGACTAGCCATTAGCCCCCCGCTGGGGGGCCTTATAAATGACACCAAGTGGTTTTTATTTTGGTCCAATGGTAACCATAATTACCATTTCCATTAATCAAAAATTACTTTTTCTCATTTTTGCAAAAGCAAAAACTTATCGGCCAAAAGTTTCCATCCGCCCAAAACCCTTTTTTTATTAGCACAAGGTGCTTATCTTTTGAAGCACAAACTCAGCACCACTCACCTTAACAACACTTTTCCAAGATTAACACCGCTGCTCAGATTAGCAACGCTCCTCAGATTAGCACTATTTACCCCCCCCCCCCAGATTAGCACCGCTCCTCAGATTAGCACTACTTCCCCCCCAGATTAGCACCGCTCCTCAGATTAGCACTACTTCCCCCCAGCTTAGCACCGCTACTCAGATTAGCAATGCTCCTCAGATTAGCACTACTTCCCCCCAGCTTAGCACCGCTACTCAGATTAGCAATGCTCCTCAGATTAGCACTACTTCCTCCCAGATTAGAACCGCTTCTCAGATTAGCAACGCTCCTCAAATTAGCACTACTTCCCCCCAGATTAGCACCGCTCCTCAGATTAGCACTACTTCCCTCTAGATTAGCACCCCTACCCCTAAATTAGCACTCCAGATTAGCAACGCTCCTCAGATTAGCAACGCTCCTCAGATTAGCACTACTTCCCCCAGATTAGCACTACTCCTCAGATTAGCACTACTTCCCCCCAGATTAGCAACGCTCCTCAGATTAGCAACGCTACTCAGATTAGCAACGCTCCTCAGATTAGCAACGCTCCTCAGATTAGCAACGCTCCTCAGATTAGCAACGCTCCTCAGATTAGCAACGCTCCTCAGATTAGCACTACTTCCCCCCCCAGATTAGCACTACTCCTCAGATTAGCACTACTTCCCCCCAGATTAGCAACGCTCCTCAGATTAGCAACGCTCCTCAGATTAGCACTACTTCCCCTAGATTAGCACCCCTACCCCTAAGTTAGCACTCCAGATTAGCAACGCTCCTCAGATTAGCACTACTTCCCCCTAGATTAGCACCCCTACCCCTAAATTAGCACTCCAGATTAGCAACGCTCCTCAGATTAGCACTACTTCCCCCAAGATTAGCACTACTTCCCCCCCCCAGATTAGCACTTCTCCCCCCAGATTAGCATCGCTCCTCAGATTAGCACTACTCTCGCCCAGATTAGCACCCCTACCCCTAAATTAGCACTCCACCCAGATTAGCAACACTTTACAAGACTTTGTCAGTAATGGTCTCTGAAAATTAGCGCATACAATAGACTTGCACTGCTGTAGAAGATTAATGCAGTCTCAGAATAATATAACTAAATGAACATTTCGAAAAATCTGCGTCAATCTGCATTGGAGGTGACATCAATGTTGTCACAAGTTATGGGGATAAATTTTCTACTTCAATGCAGACTCGAATTGCCCACCATCTGCTTTGCCTCTACAACGCGGCTATTTTCGAAGAGAAGCCTTTACTGCTCCCTTGAGAATTCTCATTCATCCCCCCAGCATTCTGCAGTTCTCCAAGCAAATATTTGAATTTTTAAAGTAAAATCCTTGAAGAATTTTGCAAGTTTAGAAAAAAACGCGATCAAATTTGGTTGAGGCATTCAGTATTAAATGCGTCATTCACAAACAGACAAACAAAGGTAGGACTTTTAGTATATTAGAAAATTATATATTAGCACTATTTCCCCAGATTAGCACCACTCCCCGGATTAGCACCATTCCCCCAAAAGTAGCACCACTTCCTTAGATTAGCACCACTCCCCCAGATTAGCACTACTTCCTCCAGATTAGCACCACTCCCCCAGATTAGCACTATTAGCACCACTCCCCAAAAATTACCACCACTCCCCCAGATCAGCACCACCCCCAGATTAGCACCACTCCCCAAAAATTAGCAGAACTTCCCAAAAATTAGCACAGTTTTATACAAAATTAGCACCGCTCCCCCAGATTAGCACCGCTCCTCAGATTAGCATTACTGAGCCCCCAGACTTCCCCCCCCCAGATTAGCACCACTACCCCTAATAATTAGCACTCCTCCAGATTAGCACCACTCTTCCAGATTAGTAATGCTCTCTGCAAATTAGCACATACTCACAATAGATTGGCACTGATCTAAAAGATTAATGCAGTCCCAGAATAATATCATTCAATGAAAATTTCTAAATTTCAAAGTTATAGGGATACTTTTCAGCTTCAATGCAGACTCCAATTGCCGACCATCTGCTTTGCCTCTACAACGCGGCTATTTTCGAAGAGAAGCCTATACTATTCCCTCAAGAATTCTCATTCATCCCCAAGCATTCTGCAGTTCTCTTAGCTGGCTCCTCAGTCTCAGCAAACTTGCAATGATCCTTTCAACAATTTAAAACATTTCTCAGCATTTAGTACGACTCATTAATCAGTGTTCGATACATATCGGCGGACTTTTGCACAACTCAGGATTTAGCTGTGCCTATGCCTTCAGCAGTTTAGCAGCATTGTCTGCATTTTAGCACTTTCATACTTTAAATGGAGCTAGGCAACACCCATTGATGAGATCAGCCAGACTTGAAGCAGTTTTACAAATCAACTTTGCTTAGTGGCTTGTGCCGATTAGCAAAAATAATTCATTGCTTTACTTAATAAAAAAATTTCCATCGCTATTAATCAATATCAATTGAAAGATGTTCTAATTAGTCCATGCATAAGTTACAAATAAATATAAATTAATTCAAATTTAATTGTTCGCAGCGAGGTGGATTCGAACCTGGGACCTTACGCCTAGCCTAAACCTAGTGCCTACATGCGGCTACTCCGCCTATTGATGGAAAGGCGAGAAAATCAGCCATATAAGCTTCGACACTGCAGTCAAATACATAGCAGTGATAGGCTGCTCAGTGCGCAGGCAGAGCCAATGCACAGTTGAGTGAAATCTATAAATAGCAATTGTCTATGCAGTCCGCCATTCAGCTAGGGTCAGAGGAATGTACACACAGCCACTGAGCATTTTTTCTCTCCCTTGCACACTGTAGCCAGTATTGAAACTTAGAGAAAAAAGTTATGGCGCAATCTCAATTGGAGTTTCAATTCAGTCAGTCGAGATTTTGACCTTTTCTAGCCTCCCATTAAAAGCATAGGGAAAACTCGTTTTTCGAATATTTAATCCACTTAGCACGGAAGCAAATATTTGAAAATTTTTAGGTACAATCCTTGAAAAATTTTGCAGGTTTAGAAAAAAACGCGATCAAATTTGGTTGAGGCATTCAGTATTAAATGCGTCATTCACAAACAGACAAACAAAGGTAGGACTTTTAGTATATTAGAATGTTGAATGGTCAAGCCAAAGTGAGCGAACTCGAATATCGATCTGCCTTATAAAATCACATGTACTTTAAATGTGAGCACATCGAAAATCGGTGCCATTTCGAGCCAGAGTGACGGATCGATCTGAAACTGTACATTTATCGGTTTCTGGTTTGCACTTTTTAGTGTATAAAATTTCATGTTGAATGGTTAAGCCAAAGTGAGCGAACTCGAATATCGATCTGCCTTATAAAATCACATGTATTTTAAATGGGAGCACATCGAAAATCGGTGCCATTTCGAGCCAGAGTGACGGATCGAGCTGAAACTTTATTTTTGCAATGTTCTTAGTTGCACTTTTTTCCTTTCAAACGGCGTTCTAAAATATTTTTGCAGAGCAGAGATTTTGTTAGTTTCTGAATATCAATCTGAATATCGATCGGGAAACAAATGCGTATTTTAGATAGGTATATGCCTATAGCTATTTTTCAGATGTAAATTGAATCTTTGCAGAATAAGAATAATAATGTCAATACCAGAAGTAATGTCATTTTACTATTAACCTTTCTTCTTTAAAAATATCTAAACTATTTTACCACATCATTTAGCTAGCTCAGTTGGCTATGCAGTGCATGTTGCTTCTCAGTTCTTATCATAATTGTCTAGTCCCTTGGGCATTGCAAGGCCTAGCTTTGTTTTATCTCTTCATCCTACTTCTTAGCTTGAATGCTAGGCCTATATATATAAGTATCAGGTAAAACCTAATGCTTCTCACTCCCTTAAAAGTGTATAGAATAAGTACTATTTTAGAATGAGTAGGGGGCCTACTATACTCTTAGCATTATGCAAAAATGCCCTTGATAAAAAAAATCTCATTTACCCTATGATTATTCTTTACAATTTTTGATAAAATATATTAGCTACATTAGAACTTACTTAAAAAAGCAAAGTAATACTATCTCAATAAATTTCATTTGTAATAAAATCTTAAACTTTTTTCTACACATATAAAGCTTTTATATTATAGGAAGAATCCAAAAAATGACCTAAAATTCTATATAGTATACAACACAGTTTTATTATACAACGCAGTATACAACACAGTTAAATGAATATCTTTTTAAATTATATGCAACTTTTATGCTTACCACTGCCATTTTAACAAGCTCTTTTTTAGTCTTTGAGCCAAACTTTTTAATATTTCTTGTTCTTTAATATGTCCAAGAAACCAAACCATTGACACAATAAAAATTATAATGTATAACATACTAACAGCTTCATCATTTCAGAGTTCAAAATGGCAATCAGCTTGCAGAAGCAGACACATCAACCAGAGCTTCAACAACTCCAGCAGAGTGGAGACGAGGCTGTAGAGGAGTTGAACACGATACTCAAGGAATATCACGTGATAACCGAAGGCGATCAGGAACTGTTCAACCAGCACAAAGATGACAGAAAGGTCCGACTCACTCAGGAGAACATGCACAAGCTGAAGCCAGGAGACGTGGTCGAGCTTCGCTATTACACTCTGGTGCACTTCATTGTGGTTGAGGGCGTCAGGATTCTGCCGGATACCCCAGCCGACTTTATCATAATCGACGCCATTCACTACGGTCGGCCGAACTTGCTCACACCGAACAGGATCATCAGAGAGAAATTCAGCCTGAGACTCAACACAGAAAAGTGCTGGCTTCAAGTGTTTCCTCCCGCCAGCTGCTACCCGTCTCAGACAGTGCTGCAGAGAGCTCGGAGTAGACTCAATGAAGAAGAGCACAACGGAATCTCCAACAATGCGACAATGTTTGCCTTGTGGTGCAAGGTCGAATCAACAACTCACCGTCCGAGCTGTCGGGTTCCAATCTACCTGTCAAATAAGCATCCCACTCATACTGTCAAAGAAGGTGATCATATCGATATTGAATGTTCAGTTGGTAAAGCTTCTGAGATTCATGCAGAGGTCACAGGTGTTGAACAGGTCCTTGATGATTCGTATCTGGTTACAATTGTAACCCGAGAAGCAGCCTGGATTCCATATGTTCACGAGTGTGAGCACGTGCTCACAGAGCCCGTCAGTCGGGTGATTTCAATGACGGACAAGAAAGAGATCGTCGAGCTGAGTGATCGAACTCAATTTTTGGACCGGGTTCTTTATCCGGTGTCCAAGCAGTCGAGTTTATCGTTTTGCTCGCTACTGCTGAGTGCTGAGCACCAAGGCGATGAGTGGCAACGAGCTGCTCTGCAAGGTCCAGTGAAAAAGTGTGAACCCAGAGTGTTGACTGGGAAACAAAATCCTAGCCTCTTAAAGCCAGGTGACATCATTCACTTGAACGGCGTGTACCGAGTGGTCACTGATGTGAGAGCAGTTGAGTCGGGCATTCGAGTCCGCACCGTGCAGTACTGCCCAGGGCCAGATTCCACCGACAGTGGCGAACTGATGGAGCTTAAGTGCCGGATTCTAAAACAAGAAAAACGCATTTCGCTGTGCGTTCACAACGAAGTTCACCAGGATTGTGAGCTGTACGGAGGAGGTCGTGAGAAGCCCAGCTACACAGCCACAAGGGTTACAGATATTAAGCAAGTAAAAAAAGGCTGTGTGATAAGCCTTCGGAATGAGTATAGTTTCTTCAAGCATGCAGTAGTTATAGAAACTTTTTCTGAAGAGGCAAAAACTACTCGACTTGTAGAGAACCCAAATCGAAGGCCAAACGCAGGTGATGAAGATGTGGCAGAGTCTCCGATTCCAACCGCTTTGACGGATCACGCGAATATTGAAAGCCGTGCAGAGCAGGCTAGAATGGGCGAAGAAGAGGCAGCTGTAGAAAATGATACCGGTACAAAACTTGTCTGCAAATTGATGTCATTCGTGTTGAGTCTTTCTATCTCAACCCAACAGTTCCAATTAAAAACCCATTGTATGGAAATTGATATTGATGAGCAAAGCAAGCAGGATGTACACCTCATCGATTACAATGTCGAAGCAAGCAGAAAGTTCTCGCCCGACAAGGTCGTCAAAAGAGCGTTGTCAAGACTTGGTGAGCGAGAGCACGACTTTCTGTGGAACAGTGATCGCGACTTCGCCAGGTGGTGCAGCATTGAGCACGGAAGCAACCGAGAGCAATGCCGCATCGACATCGAGTGTGCAAAGGACTTGGTGAACTTCGGTAGAGGTCACATCAAGTTTCTCAAGAGTCCAAACTTGTACACACACGATGCGATCATGCGAGAGTGCAGTAAGTTTGAAGATTCCGACGACATAGTAAAGGTTCGCTTGTACGAGAACAATCACCAGTTCAGGACCGTCAGGAAGGAAGTCTTGGTCATCAGTCAGCAGGAGACAGTTCTGAGAGTAAACTACGATGGGTTCAGACGGTCTGAATCAGTCATGCCTGACAGCAAAGTCATCGATCAGCTCACGGACTGCACCTTTTTGAACGCGGATGATGACAGGTACGGTTGGACAGGGAAGGAAGTGAAGTATGACAGCAAAGTCACCAGCCACGACTTCTGCCACTGGCTGAAGTGCAAGAGACAAGGCAAAAGTCTTGGCGATATTGCAGAACTTTTTGATGCTAAACTTGAAAAAATTCAAAAAGATGCTGCTAGGCTTGATGAGTTGGGTTTTGTGAGTTTGGAGCAAGGCAAAATTTCTCAAGAATGCGTGCTGAGGGTTTCCAGTTTGAGGCAGTTTGATCACATTGTGCTGGACCGTAAGGTGCAAGGCAAAGTGACCAAGGTGCACTTCATTCTTGTCGAATGGGATGCAGAGTCGTGCACAGGTGTAGGCGTGACTTATGAAGCTCCAGCTGAGAATGTGGAGATGGGATTCAACGAGTTCAATGGATTTCTTCGAGTGACTGGACCGGGTCAGCTGAAGAAGGTGGTGCACAACACTGAGCTTGACTGGGAGAAGATTGATGCCAAGTTCAAGGACTGTCAAGGCGCAAGGAACTACGATCTGCTGTTTAATAACTGTGAGCACTTTGTGAACTTTCTGATCTACGGCCGATTCACGAGTCTTCAGCTCAGCGACTGGGCGCTGAGGGCGACGTCCGCTTTTCCTTCCTTCGCTGTGTCGTTCTTCAAGGGCATCGGAAAGTTCGCAAATTTAATCAACCGAGTTATTCAGTTCTTTGCAGACATTACCCCAGCCGTTCCTGATGGCAAAACATTCTGGAGTGAAGGCTTGGGTCTCGTTTTTATCATTGGCTTCAGTGCCTTGGAAGCTGCTGTTTTGAAATTCCGCAAAGCCACAACGGGAATGCCTGAAGATGAGTACCGCCAGCGGCGGAAATGTCTGCTGAGCTCACTGGTCTCCACAGTGGTGGGTCTATTGGCTGCCATTGACATTGGCACGACAGCCGTGCTGCCTCTGACTGGCATCGCCATTGCGTCGGCGGGGATCGGCCATCTGGCTCCACGGGTGCCTGCCATTGTGGAATCTAGGTGGAAGCCCTGAAGGCATCGACACAATTGAAGCTGATTTGCTTATCATAGCAAATCCCTATTTTGCAGCGTCGAGTCAATAGTTTTTTATTGGATCGAACCTTCTAATCAAAAGATGTCGTTTGTGCTTTGAAGTCGTTTGTGCTTCACTTATCTTTTAAACTCAAACTTATAATCATACATAGTTTTCCATCTCCAATGGACCTAACATCTGTGTGTCAAATCTACTTCGATCGATTTTTGTTTTTGTGCACAGTTTATTGACTTGCTTATTAATGCAAACAAGATACAGTTACCAATTTGAATCACATGGTATAGAAGTTTCATTATAAAATTATTATTTATCATTGGAGTTTTGGCCTAGCGTTTAATAAGTGTAATACATTTTGACTTAATTTCCCATGTAGTAGCTACTCGTACTCCATGCAATAAATTTGTTCAAAATAAAGAATTGAAAAAGTAACTACCAACCTAAAATTTGTTTGTTTCATTTCTTAAAGTCAGATACGTGCAGTAGTAAATGGTCGAGTTTTATCAAATGTAGCTTTTTGAAATGCCTTGATAATTTGTTCCTTCCATAAAGTATTTACAGGTACGATAGCCTAACTTGGTACATGTATCTATGTATCTAATACACATGTCTTAATTAGATCAACTCACTGAGACCGATAGAACAAAATAGAGACTTTATACATGTACATGTACACATATGCTTCCTATATACTTCCCTATAAACCTCTTAGACAAAAGGGGATGATAGGGGGTGGAGAGAGCGGTGTGTGTAGGAGCGATCGAGTCCTCGAAGTAAAGAGGATTTGTGATCTCAGAGTCTGGACCAAGTATTCTTGTGTTCGCAAACTTGGGATAATGACATTAGGAAAAATGAGAGGCCTCTCTTCGTGATAATTATTCTGTCTTAATTTTTTCAACAGAGGGATATACTAAGAACTTAACTTGCATGTACAGTACTTAAGTTATTCACATAAGTGTAACATACAGAAGTAAATAACTTAAGAAAATTCCTGCCTCTTAAAAATGTCTACTCGAATACTTGAGTAGCTACCAGGTGTCTCGTTTTAAATCCCAAAGGAAAAACGCAGAGTAAAAGCAAGTGGCACAAAAGACCGGCACACCGGCTCTAAGCCCCGCACGCAAGCAGGGCACCCGCACCCAACCAACCCACGCACCCAACCAACCCACGCACCCAACCAACCCACGCACCCAACCAACCCACGGGTCTAAAACCCGAGGGGGGTTTTAGACCAGTTAAAGTCAGATACCTGCCTCAAACTGACGTATTAAACCCCAAAGGACAAACGCAGAATAAAAGCAATTGCCGACCGCCGCGCTGCTGTCGACGTAGCAGGCCACCTTGCCGCCGGCCAGCTTATCCTGGAATATAATGATGGCGAGCAGCGGCGCAGTACCGTCTCCTTGGCGTTGATACATGTATGCTCGCTCAGGAAGATGTCGCCGGCGTAACTGCAAAAGTTGACGAGGCGGAACTCGGCGCCGGCCAACAGAGGTGCTCAGGATTATGCCACCGGTACTAACGCAGGCGTCTGTCTCGACCGCTGCCAGCACTCGAGCACGTCGCCACAGCTTTTCGGTCAGGAACACTGGAATTGCATGTTGCCAGAACTGCAACTGGGCCAGCAGCTCGCCGCGCACCAGTACTCGATGATTCTGCTCGGGAACAGCGATGGTAATCTCCATTAGCGCGCGGAGCATGGCCTTTGCAGGTTCGGTCACTTTGCAGAACAGTTCAGTTTGCCGAATAGGTGCTGAAGGCGACGTTTTTGCAGGCTCCTTGAGTTGGCGCAGTCCTGGAGAATTTATTTAAGGCCGTCCATCTTCTTGGTGGGCATGCAGCGACAGCAGGCCAAGTCGAGCTGCACGCCCAGGAAGGTGACCGAAGTGGCTGGGCTCTGCGTCTTGACCCAGTTGATCTGAAAGCCGAGGCCCTGCAAGGTGGCCAGCAGAAAATTGTGCAGCTGCAGACAGACCATGCAGAATCGTCAAGGTAGGCGATGACGGCGAAGTTCGGCAGATGCGAGAATTGTCTGTACATGTAGCGCTTGACAGCTTGCGTTAGGCGGTGGAATATGTGGAATAGGACCGATGCCGCCACACCGAATGGGAGTCGCGTGTCAACCAGGTAGGTTGGCTGACCGTCCAGCTCGAACGCCCACCTGAGGCCCGTTGCCTGGTAGCAGTCTGGGTGCACCTGAACGC
Source organism: Macrostomum lignano (assembly GCA_002269645.1). Classification (NCBI taxonomy): domain Eukaryota; kingdom Metazoa; phylum Platyhelminthes; family Macrostomidae; genus Macrostomum; species Macrostomum lignano. The sequence continues at coordinate 337,036 of NIVC01000362.1, forward strand.
TTCGGTGGGCGTGGCGATCGGTCGACCTTGCTGAGGAACCAGGGCTCCTGGTGCCAGCTGCCTGGTGAGATCCTCGACACTGGCAAACTTCTGCTTCTGGCGGGGCTTGTACAGATCGTTGAGACTGTTGCCCTGTGGCAGCAGGGCCGGCAGCAGGGCTGGCAGCAGGGCCAGCAGCAGGGCAAGCGACAGGGTGATCGGCAAAGCGAGAGGCAGGGCGAGTGGCAACGCAAGGCGAGCTGTCTCGCATGGAATTAAAATATTTAACTGTCTAGCAGACGCCGTCCGCTTAGGGCTAAAACTGGTGCCGCCGCGACCCGCCTCTCTGATCAGTTTTTTGATTCGGCAGTCACCGAACTGTGATGCAGCTTTGAGTGGCTCCCTTCCACAGATGCGGCAGATGTGGGCGAAATTGCAGGTGTGTCTGTGATAGCCTTTGTTGCTATTGAAAAGGCCGCAGATGACCTGTCCAGCGGATGACAGCTGACCCTTGCTCCTGTGCCCTTGGACTCCTAGACTGACCCCACTGGGCCAGCAGCTCGCAGGTTTTTGGGCGCCGTCATATGCTTGATGATGAGGTTTAGATTGGGGCTGTCCCAGTCGCGCTGTCGCGAGTGCTGCTGCAGCCTCATGTCCTGGCCGTACTGAAGCACCACCTTCCAGTCGTAGCCAGCGTCGATCAGCTCGCAGATGTGGATGTTGAAGTTGAGATAGGCGCTCAGCCGGGCTGTCCATCCGTACCGAGCGCCACCAGCTGGTCGGTCTCCAGCAGCCGCTGCATAATGCGCGCGTTGGCAGCCACCCACTGGCCAAAGTTGACTCCAAACACGCTCGGCGTTGCGCCTTTCCGAGTCAGGCGACCACGTTCCTGCGTCAGCAATCCTCCCGACAGCTGCCTTTTGTCCAGGTAGTCCGGGATGAGCAGCGCTGAGGGGGGCCGCTGGGCTCCGGCCGAATCAAACCTCGGTTGTCGGCTCTGGCCCCCGAACAGGCTGGCGTAGATGTCCGGCTCTCCTCTGGCCAGCGGGGTCGATGCAGAGCCACCGCGGATCGACTGCACTTCTTCTCGCTACTGAGACTCAGCCTTCTGCAGTTTCAGCAGCTCGATCCTCTTCTGAGTCTGCCAAATCTGCACCTCTGTGGCCTCCTCCACTGGCGCAGGCCGGGGCACGTCATCTTTGTCCTGATCGTCGTCGCCGTCGTTGTCGCTGGGAGCGCGTTCGGCCTGGCTTGCAGCGTATCAGCTCTTCTTTATTGCCACTTGTCGGTAAGGCCTTCTCGCGTAAGCTGCATCTTTGAGGGCCTGCACGGTCATGCTGTCTAGCGTGGAGTCTATTGTGAGTGCAGTGCTTGGAAAGTCAGGCAGGCGAAAAAAATATTTTGCCAAAATTACGCCGACTCAGCGGCCTATGACTAAATAGCATAGAGTGGTGAGGGGAGGGGTTAGCTCTACCCAGGTAAGCCCCGCACGCACGCAGAGCACCCAAATAACCCACCAAAGCGAGGATAGGCCGGCGCGGGGGCCGTTTAAAACCAGTTAAAGTCAGATACCTGCCTCAAACTGACGTATTATCACGTACGAGTATGAAGCGCATGCACTTACTGTACATGTATACATGTAAGCAATCCTTGACTCCTTACCGAGCTGTCGGTTGCACATTTGCCCATTAAGACAGGTGCATGTACTATAAAATCATCCATTTATTATTATTATACAGCATATGTACAGTTACATAAGTAAATCTTAATTCAGCTAATGCAGCGATAGCTACAATAAAAATTATATGTACATTATAATAATTATGCAATGCATGCATGTATCCCGTGTGCGACATCTCCGTGCACGATATCTCCGACATGTCCTTGATCCGACGTACATGTGTATATGTAAACCCGGTGTCGATAGAACCTTGCAGGCTAATACGTTTTTTACATATTACCGACGGATCCGCCCGTCGAGCTGTGCTTTCCTTGGCTTATCAGATCTTCCGGGTGGCGCCGGGGATCGCCGAGGCTCACTGTCATTGAGCCCTTAGCCGTACCACAGGGCACGCTCCGGGTCAGGATGCTGAACTGCCGCACTCTCAAGGCCGCCGCGAGAAGAGGGCTGCTGGCGCAGCTAGCGCTCGACTCGCAGTCAATGTCAAAGTCATCTCCCTGCAAGAGGTGTCCGTCAGGGCCGACCCGGGAATTCACTGTGAGGACCTAGGCGCCGGTTGGACCCTCTGGTACACGTCAGCGGAGCAACTATAGGCCGTGGAGGAGTTGTTGGAGCGCTGATCGGACCGAAGCTGCAGCAGAGCTGTCGCTGCATCTTCCCTGTCTGACCGGCTGCTTCGGGTCGACGTCCGGCTTCGTGGCCGGAACCCTTGCCTGTTCTAAGAGTACGCGCCTCCTGCCACCCGACCTTGACGAGGCTCAAGTCTTCTTCGAGCAGCTCTCGTGACACAGTGGTCGTCCCTCGGAGACCTGAACGCGGTTTTGCGTAGGTCCGACCGATCAAGCGGTCGCTGTTTGTGACACCGCGCGCGAGAACAACAACTGCACCGGAGCGCTGGAGGACTTCCTAGCTGGAGAGGCAGGACATGGCGCCGTCAACTGCCGCACCATCACGCCGCTGGCTCTGCGACCAACCCTCACGGCATAAATTTAAACATGACACCCTTCGACGCAATTCTCAACGGCTCCCTCGATAGCACGAACACGAACCCTTTGCTGAATTTAGCTTGAAGTGTTAGTTTAGTTAATTATTTGTCCCACTAGCAATTGAACAATGGATGGCAGGCTCTGCACTCTGTCTTTCCTATATTTTCTATTCGCCAAGCGATCTAAATGTACCGGTGGGTGCAGCAGCAGGGCCTCCAGCGAGCCTACTTGGCTGATCCGGCAACCCCGGGAGTTCTGCCGCATGCTGATGGCGCACTGCCCGGGTACCTGCCAGCAGAACACGCCCATGGTAGAAGGCCTGGCCCAGTCTGTTGCCGCGCGGATGTGCAGTCGACGGGACTCCTCGACCTGGCTGAGTACATTTACGTCGATCGGTCAGCAGCTGCACGTACCTGGCTGGAGAGTCCATGCAGTGCCATGCGGAAGATCAGTGTGTATCGCCAAGCGATCCGGACAAACAGCGAAGTAGAACGACCGGTGCCTGAATAGCAGAGGATGGAGCACACTCACGATGACGCTCTACCCGCTGCTGGACGTCCTGCACAAGGATCGTGGCTTATCTGGTTCCAGTTTACTGATCTGCCTTGGTGAGCGAGCAGGCCGCTCAAGAGTGCCAACACAAGTTGCGTTATCAGCAGCTTCTTCAGGAGTCGGCAGAACGCAACTGGACCAGCTAGATATCAAACCGGCTAGGTCTCCATGCAACAGCAGCTTTTCTGCTCAGCCGAAGCCGACGACAGCACTGTACACATCCCCACTTTCAGTGAGCTGGTGAACAAAGATGATGAAACTGCATGTTTTAATCGCCATTCATTTTATTATACTTTTCTTTGACAGCATATACGATTGTCTGCAGCCATATTTATTTTACAAGCGTAAAAACCAAAACAGTTTTTCCACTCTCTCTCCGATCCTCTCGGTCCCTACATGTATGCGCAGCTGTCTCGATCCTTGCGTCCTTGCGCCTTTATGTCTTTGTCTTTGTGGCTTTGAGCTTTTGCGTCTTTGTGTCATAGTTCACGTGTATCTTGCATTTTTGCCCTAAACTACAGCATATTACTTTACATGTACATGTACATGTACAAAACGACTGCATGCATGTATTGTAAATCTATAATTGTGGTCTAACTCCGCCAAGTCGACCAGATCTGGTCCCAAGTCCAGAATGAGAAAGGATCAGAGAGGGGAGATTATTTTCAAAGCCTTGAAGTCTCACAGTTCAGCCTCAGTTTTTACATCTACATGTATACTTGTACTTAGCAGCAACTGTAATTGAGTGTACAATATAGCTTAATTTTTATTATTGCAGGTTGAATTGAAAAACTGACCAAACTTTAAAGCATGACGATTGGCTGGATGACGAAGTGTCCTATCTTCGAGTGGATTACGAAAGTGTAAGATGACAAATTTGTAAAGATGACGAAGTGTCTATATAAACTGACAATGTAAGGCAGCCGGTCTCATACTTCTACACTGGTCATGCTGAATACGCCTGCGCAATCATTGGTAACCATCTATTTTAAGTAAATTATTTTAGGTAGACCGAGTTTAATACATTGCTTTTTAACTGGCACAAAATTGGTTATAAAACAGTAATCCTAGAGAAAACTTTGTTTAATTGCGAACGTATTTGCGTCCTGTTTTTAAACTATTCATGCTGTTACCGTTATCTGATGCTTTAACAATAACGGGCCCTTTACAGACGTGGCAGAAGTTAAGCCAATTAAAGCTGTTTTAACTTTGTTCATTGATGATTTTTTCTTGTCTAGGTCAAGACAAACGTCAAATGCAAATGCCAGGATGACATGGGTCAGTACATGTTAAATACTGAACTGACCCATGTCATAGGCCTATTGTTTTGTTTAATATGTTAAAAAACGGTGAAATTAATTAAATGCAGTAAACTAAAAGATTGCCTGTAAATGCAAGGGTCTTGTAAATTTTATGGAAACCAATTCTGTTGACCAACATTTTTTGTTGATACAGGGATTAATCTTTTCTGGATTAAGATAAAGGTACTAGATAGGAGTCATAATTTATACTTGTAATTGAGGCCTAGTACTAGTAAGGCTAGGCCTAAGCCTTAACATGGCCGCAATTACTCATTAGCATTATCAGGCCTTTAGGTTTTGAAAGCTTGTTGCCTTCTCTTTATGGGTGCAGCCCATTTTGATAGAAATTTTTGGCAAAAGATAATTCATTGAAAGTGAATATTTAATTTATATAGATCATATAGGATGTACATTTCAGCAATAGAAAGTGACCAGTTTTGCAAAAAGATAGGCTACTTATGATTGCATTGCAAATATAGTACTTTGATAGCCTAATTATACTTTTCAATAAATTTGTAGTATGGTGCATTTTATTCTAGAATTTAATAATATTTTAATTGTATTGCTAAATTGAATTCCTGCCAAAAACTTTTTAAAACATGGTCATTTGTGTAACTACATTATTTGAATATTTGTTTTATTTAGGCAAAGTTTGTTTTATTGATATAGCTATTTTTGTTATTTAGTCTGCTATGCCTAGCAAGGAATAAGGAGACACAAAGTGTGGCAAAAAAGATTACAAAGCTGGCCAAAACCTAGCACAAAGCAGAAAGAATGAAAAACAAGACAGAATGAAAGCAAATGACTAGTGTAGGCAACAGGAGCAAAGGTTAGCCAGAGAAGGCACAAACCAAGTTAAAGCAAATAGCCAAAACACAAAAATTAAAGCGATGAAAATCAGAAAACAAGCAGACATCGCAGCCAAAAACTTGCATAAGGCAGCAAAACCCAGCTTAAAGCTTGGTAGATAGAACTACATTGCATCACTGTGCGAATCACTGATTTGCTACACTTCTGGATCCAATAGACCAAGGCGAGAGGCCCAAGTAACGCCTCTCCTGTGTAGGCTATGAGCTATGAGCAAGGAGTTACAACCCACGCCTTGCAACATGCAAGCTATCAAACTGCCTAGCAACCAGAGGCAACACTCTGCCACCTAAGCTGCTAGACCAAAGATGCTGTTCAGGTCTAGACAGGCAATTAAGGTGGACATGCAGCTGGATCACTGCTAGGCCTACTAAACAGAGCAGATGTCCTAGGTAAAGCTCTGAAGTAGTAGCACACTATGCCAGCACTCCTTAAACTAGATTGTCTTGTCGTAGCCTAGCTGCAGCACAAGCCCTGCTAGGTGAGGCTGCAGGTTGCATAGTAGCACCACCAGTTTGCCACCTGGGGAGCAAGGCAGCAAGCTTGACTTCCTCAGCACACCCCACCAAGCCAAGCACAAAGAGTGAAAGGCGAGAGCCCAACAGGCTACCCCAAGGACGCTTGATGTATTCAACTGATCTCAAATTGCCAGATCATCCAGAGACAGAGGGAGCTTCTGGCTTGGCTGAAAGCCAAGCTTGCATTTGGCACCCCTTAGCAGATGCTACATTGAATCTCCCTTTGTATGGTCAATGCTGCAATTCAGATAGAACTGGAGAGACAAGGTGCTAGCATGACATCTTAGGCTTCTAAAGCTCTTAAGGTGCGACTCGGTAAGCCCTGCTAGATAGTTTAGAAATGTCATCTCGCAAAACATAGCTGGTCGTGGCCAAGTGTCTTGCAGTGCAGAAGCCACGATCGAATCTGCAAGCTGATCACAGAGTACAACCAAGGGGCGTAAGCGTAAGAAGCACTTAGAAGCTGGGTGGCGCGTGTGCTCAAAAGCCTTGGTATAGCCAGGTGACCTGAAAAAGGAGAGAAGTGGCAAAACTGCGGCTGATAACATGGGATAGAAAGGTCAACAAACTCTTTACCAATGTCCTGCTCTCAGCTGATGTAATGCCAGTCTGTCCAGCCATCAGAGGAGTGGATCACAGCTGCAGCACCCTTTTTGCAGGAGTAAGATTCTTTTGCCACAAAATTAAAGGGGATTGGCCAAAGCTAGTGCCACTAGGCCATCTGCAGCGCAGCCGTTTACCAGTTCAGCTAAGCACGCAGCCTATCATTGATACAAGTCTGGTGGTAATGGTGTGCTAGCCAATTGTAGCGCTGGATCAAATCTTTCAGGAAAGATCTCCCATGCCAAAGGACCTGAGCAGCCCAATTCAGCTTGCTGATCAGTTGCTAGAGGCATTGCTTGGAAACACAGGGCTATAGATGAGACAAGGTTGATAGTTAGCAAAATCTGCACAACCTTCTTGGCTAGTAATCCTATTTCCCAGTCACAGAGTCAAATTTTATGCCTAGAAAGTTCATACGCTGGGTTGGCCTGATGCACTTGTCCCAGTTGACTATGAAGCCAAGTCTCTGAAGCAGAGTAGGCAGCTGAGCAAAGAATTGCTTGCAATGGTCCAATGAGCCACAGAAGGATTAATGAGTCATCCAGGTATGCCACAGTTTTAACAAAGCCGCACTTGATCATCATCAGTTTAATGGCATTGCTAAGCTCATAAAAACACCTAACTGATGTGGCTGCACCAAATGGAAAGCAGGTGTTGACCATGTAGATATCCAAATGCTACTTGTCAGGCCAAAATTTGATTCCCGTAAGCGGAAACTCACTAGGATAGAGGCTGCATGACCAGTACACTTCCCAGAGGTCAACTTTGCACATAGAGTTGCCCAGGAGCAGATGCCCAGTGAAGTCCTGCGCTCTAGCAAACTGCAACTTCCAGTTTTGCATATAATGATAATCATTCAAAGATTTTCCAATTGGCCAACTGCTGTCATGAATGAGCCTAACAGAAATGCCGTCAGACTTCTGCACAGCTCCAAAGGCACTAACTATCAGCAATTTTTGTGACAAAAGTACAATTTTGTAGCACTCAAGAGCGATTTTGTGTTCAATCTAATGTTGGCAAGCAGAGTGCATACAAGAAACAGAACTGTAATTTCCGACCTCAACCTGCTTAGTCAATGGAGGATTAAAACTCGTGACCAAAAAGCCTTTAGATATTTAGATATTGCTAGCCAAATTGAATAGCTTCAGCAAATCGACACTGCTGATCTCTTCTATCCACACAGCACAAACAAGGTCAGACAATAAAACTTTGGGGATAAAATAGTCATCAGGAATTCAAATACTCTGCGTTGCTTCCTCTTTATGGCTGAGTATAAAGTATAGAGTGTTGGCCACCACACTTGCAGCAGTGATGGGTATACCGGCACACTGCCCTTGTATAGCCGGAGGTTTTGTTGAAATCAAAGCAGATGGTCAGGTACCAAGAAAGGCATTTTGTTGTTGTCACTGAGTTCTGCCATGGTGGTGCCATCAGATACAAAGCTGCAAAGGTAATATCCAAGCTATGCAATTGCCATTGAGTAGGGCTGGTCTGGCTAAGCCAATACTCATCATCCAGACAGAATTCGAGAACACTCAAATCCAAGGTCAAGAGGTCACCAATCCAAGCCATGTACCGCAGGTATTCACAAAGCTCAGATACATCAAAACCACCATCAGCGCTCGACTGGACTAACCTACCATCCCATAGCATCTGCAGCATAGTGTTGGCATTCCCTGTAATCCAATTGCCCATTGACATATTCTCAACAGCCGCCTTTTTCTGCTTTAGGCTAGTCTTGCTGGGCTTGTCCTGTCCTTCTGGAACACCAAACTGTCTCAATTTTCTTTGGCTAATGAAATCAATCACGTAGTAGTTCTTGATATATGCTATGCTGTCCTTATACTGCTACTAGTTTTGCTAGTGCCATGGGAAGGGTCAACAACTGCATTAAATAACTCACTAGGCTAAACAGCAGTACTGCTATTCAGTTTTGCTTCTAGCTAGAGCAGCTTCTTGTTTGCGTAGTGTGAGCAGATAAATCATTTTCTTGGCTTCGTAAATCTCTAGGTCAAGGTCGCCCACTGCACCAGGCTCTGTGCGCGTCACCACTGCAAGAGAGTGTGTTTGCACTTCACTGTGTTGGTTTGCTCCAGCTACAATGCTTGAGATCTTGGCCATCTGTCGCCCACTAGGCAGCTCTTTGCTTGTGTGCTGGCTCAGGTGTACTAAGAACCGTCGTTCCATTAGTTTTTCTTTAGAGCCACACGTTGATAAGCCTAGCTCGTTTAGTTTCTCACGCAAGGCATCCAAGTCAATGGTTTAGAGTGAAGGCACATTGCATGCACTTGATTTGCATTTCAGAGGCATGATTGAGCAAAAATTAAGTGCGGGTGACAGCTACCCTAACTGGAACACCACAGAGTAATAAGCAAACAGGGCAACCACCCCTGACCAATACCTACCCCAAGACCAAGCTGGGCTAGCTTAATAAAGCTGGTTTGCACTGGCAGCATCAACCTGTACAAAATGGAGTTTTTGTTTTAATCACAATTTGTTAGCTAATGGTTGAATATTTTTAGCAGTATAAATAGAAGTGAAATAGATGCTAAAATAAATTTCAACCTTGGAAGTTAGCCTAACCAGTTAATCTTTTCTTTGGTTCAAACTAGATCTAAGTAGACTTTCTGTTCTATTCATTTGAAGAGTATAAGTCAGTGATTGTTGAGTTAAGCAAGATTGCAGGATAGAGGAGCTGTGTTGAATAGACAGAGGGCATTTTGCTAGCTAAAGCAGGAGATTGTAAAAATAAGCATTTTATAGAGAAAAGAGTGAAAAAAGTGGACTAAATAAGCTATTACAGTCAAAATACAGGATGTATTGTTAAAAGTTGGGAGAGACCGTATGAAAGCCAGAATACCCTTCAGTCATTGATAACGTCGTGTTGGACTGTGTAATTTAGTATTTAATTTAATAGTCAACAAAGAGGCTTTTCATATTACCAATTCTAGAATCAGAATTGGTTCGGATCTTCCAAGAAAAACAGCAGTATAACTATTTAATTCTGTTGAATGTTTGACTGCCTTAACAACCTAATTTAGCACAATTTTTTACTTTCTTCTTGGCGATTGTCATTCAATAATAAAAACTTTATAGCACATATCTCCCTCTAGTTATGGAGACAAAAAGTTATACTTCACAAATTGGTTCTGGTTCTGGAACCAGAACAAGCAATATGAAAAGGCCCAAGGTGAAAGTGTCTTGCCACTTGGGCACCAAAGCTACTAGGTAATTTATACTCACAATAGCTAGCTCCCATATACATTTTAATAACAAATTATTATACCTAGAGGTATTTTACTTTGAAATCTCATTGTCTATTATAACAGAATGGCACCTAATAAAACAACTTTTTATTTTACCAATCAAATAATAAAATTGCTGTAGAATAAAAGCATAACAATAGTCCGTAAAATAGTCTTTAAGGGTCTGACTAGAGTTTTTTTTTTCATTTTGACTTTTTATAAAACAATAAAACTCTTTGCTCTTTGGCAAAGCTTGGATCAATCTTATAGGGAACCTAAATTGTTTGCCAAAATAGCATCTAGCTTTAGAAAAAATGGTCACTGTGAAAGTATTTTGTCATTAGGCATAGTTCTATTGACTTTTGCCAAAATAGGTTGTTGAAACCCTCTTTATCATATCTAATCCCTTGGCTTCAATTTTTTTAAAATGCCTTAAATGGCTAATAATAGCATAAGCCATAATTTTGCTATCTTATCATTAATATTATCATGACTTTCTAAATCATAGGCCTAAAATTAGACCTTGGATGAGAAAATTCTAGTCACTGTCTGTTGCCAACTTGTCAACTTGCAGATGAGTTGACTCTATCAAAAAATAGAAAAGAAAGTTGTTATATAATTAATCTAATATTAATAAACTTCTTCAAATATTTGTATAAGTGATTGATATGCCTATGCCTGATATGCCTAATAATAGCTAGGCCTATGTATTATCAGATTTGCACTTTTGTTTATTATTGTGCTTTGAGACTTTGCAACCTTTTAGCTTTATATAGGCTTATATAGTATATACAGATAATTTATTTATCCAATTACTAAAAAAGTTGTTTATAGGGGCCTATAAATATGGGTATGCAATTGATTAGAGAAAAAACTGCTCAATTGATTTTCTTTAAACTTACACAATTCAATTAGAAATTTTCCTGGGATGGTACATGCATCATAGCTAAGAAATTACCTAATTTTAAAAGGATTAAATATTCAAAAAACATGCTTCTTTTCAAAGGTCAAGTTGCTCTTTCGGCTTGAAATGCATTGTAAGAATGCTAGAGAAAAAACTGACTAGTTGAATTCTAATTGTGAAATAGATTGTATGACACCAGGCTTTTTATTTATTTAGTTGGTATATTGGCTGAATCTTGACATTGAAATGAATTGCATCACAGTGTTTAAAATACAGTGTGGAGGTATAGCACAAGGCTGGATTTATATTGTGTAACCATATTGCTTACTTTAATAGTGATTGGTTCTAACTTGCTTGAGTAAATGTCATAACTGACTTGGTGTGAGTGTTGAATTATAAGTGCTACAAATTCATTTATAAATTCAATGAGAACTAGCCTAGATATAAAATAACTAGACTATTACTGCAGCAACCTTGGTTTGAATCTTAGTAGGGCCTAGTGTAATTTTTTTATTAAAAGCTTTTATTAATATATTAAATTAAAAGACATAGACACTGCACTTGATAAACCAAGGATTACTGCACTTGATAAACCAAAGATTATTGCATTTGATAAACCAAGGATTATTGCACTTGATAAGCCAAGAATTACTGCACTTGATAAACCAAGGATTATTGCACTTGATAAGCCAAGGATTATTGCATTTGATAAGCCAAGGATTATTGCATTTGATAAACCAGGGATTATTGCACTTGATAAGCCAAGGATTATTGCATTTGATAAATCAAGGATTATTGCATTTGATAAGCCAAGGATTATTGCATTTGATAAACCAGGGATTACTGCACTTGATAAGCCAAGAATTACTGCACTTGATAAACCAATGATTATTGCACTTGATAAGCCAAGGATTATTTTACTTGATAAACCAATAATTATTGCATTTGATAACATGCTTGGGTGCAACCTTGGGATTCACTCGGCGGTTTCTATTGGCAACACACATGTAAGTCGCTATTGGATGGAATAGTAGTCACGTGACTGCTCTCAGCCAATAGCGACTTACATGTATGTGTTGCCAATAGAAATGGCTGGGTGATTCCTAAAGTTGCGCATGCATGTTTGATAAACCAATGATTATTGCACTTGATAAGCCAATGATTATTGCACTTGATAAGCCAATGATTATTGCACTTGATAAGCAAATGATTATTGCACTTGATAAGCCAATGATTACTGCACTTGATAAGCTAAGGATTATTGCACTTGATAAGCCAAGAATTATTGCACTTGATAAGCCAATGATTACTGCACTTGATAAGCAAATGATTATTGCACTTGATAAGCCAATGATTACTGCACTTGATAAGCCAAGGATTATTGCACTTGATAAGCCAAGAATTATTGCACTTGATAAGCCAATGATTACTGCACTTGATAAGCCAAGGATTATTGCACTTGATAAGCCAATGATTACTGCACTTGATAAGCCAAGGATTATTGCACTTGATAAGCCAAGCATTACTGCACTTGATAAGCCAAGGATTATCGCATTAGCTTAGAAAGGGACTATTGCACTAGCTGAGACATCAATTTTTGCACTTGATGAGTAAAGGATTATTGCACTTGATAAGCCAATGATTACTGCACTTGATAAGCCAATGATTACTGCACTTGATAAGCCAATGATTACTGCACTTGATAAGCCAAGCATTACTGCACTTGATAAGCCAATGATTACTGCACTTGATAAGCCAAGGATTATTGCACTTGATAAGCCAATGATTACTGCACTTGATAAGCCAATGATTACTGCACTTGATAAGCCAAGCATTACTGCACTTGATAAGCCAAGGATTATCGCATTAGCTTAGAAAGGGACTATTGCACTAGCTGAGACATCAATTTTTGCACTTGATGAGTAAAGGATTGTTGCACTAAGATGAGAAGAGGATTATTGCGCTGGCTAAGTCATGGATTATTGCACAACCTGAGAAAGCAATTATTGCATTAGCAGAGGAAATATTTGCACTAGCTACTTGCTGTCTGGTGGATGCTTGCTTGTTTGCTATTGTATCTGGGGGATGCTTGACCTCAATTACCCCAGCTGGGTGAACTGAAGCAACGCATGAGTTAAGTGCTTTGCTCAAGGACACAAATTGTTCTGAGTGGGTTGAGAATTGAACCCCTGACCTTCAAGTTGTGAGTTAAATGCTTAGGCTACAAATAGGCTACAACCCCCTTTGAAAAAAGGATCTTAGCAACAGTGAAGAATTTAATCATGGCAAATCCACAAAAATTTTGATTTTGATTATAGGCATTGTAAATGTAGTACCACTGCTTTAATCCAACATTCCTTAGGATCCTTTTATAAAATTCTATGTAAACATTTTAATAACTTCAATTTTTAATTGAAATAAATATTTTAATGCTGAATTTCAGTAGTTGTTATCTGGTTAATTAAATGTCTCTGGCTACACTTCGCCGCTCTCTGCCATTGTGCCGGCTGGCTCTGTACCAGCAGAGAAGTCATATGAGCGCTGATCATCATGCAAGCTCTTCAATGCAAGCTCCTTCTACGGCATTGTCCAGCACAGATTCAAGTGCAGCCGCAGTCTCTGGGGATGCCCAACAAGCCCACCGGCTGGCCATATTTAACGAAGAGTTTGAACGTCAATTAAAACGATCCAAACGATCCATTGATAAAATCGAAGTTGTCTATACTGGACCAGACGGCCAGTCGCATAGCCTGTTTTTAAACAAAGGCGTCTCAACTCCACTAGACGCTGCTAAGCATCTGTCAGAGGAATTGAGCTCGGAATCGGTGCTGGCTATAGTTAATGGCAGCACAGCCTGGGACATGCATCGGCCATTGAATACCAGCTGTTCCTTGGCGTTTCTTAACTTTAAAACTCCCGGCAGTAAAGAGGAAGCTGATGGTAAATATTATTTGGGGTGTATTTAGAGATATGGGAAGAATGAAGAAAGGTAGAAAGGTCGGGAAACTGACAGCTCAGCCGCAGCTATTGCTTATTGCATCTGATGGCTGCGTACGGCTGTTCAGTCCAAGGACTGGAGGGTCGCCACACACACCCTCAATTGCCCCAGCTAATGCTGGCACCCATTTTACAGCTGGGTGAACTAAAACAATGCAGAGTTAAGCGTCTTGCTCAAGGACACAAATTGTTCCGAGTGGGATCGGGAATCGAACCCCCGACCTTTCGGTCGGGATTTCAACACTAACCGCTAGGCTAGAATCCCCCACTAAGCTACAATCCCCCACTAGGCTACAATTCCCCACTAGGCTACTATTCCCCACTAGGCTACAATCCCCCACTAGGCTACTATTCCCCACTAAGCTACAATTCCCCACTAGGCTACAATCCCCCACTAGGCTACTATTCCCCACTAGGCTACAATCCCCCACTAGGCTACTATTCCCCACTAGGCTACTATTCCCCACTAGGCTACAATTCCCCACTAGGCTACAATTCCCCACTAGGCTACAATTCCCCACTAGGCTACAATCCCCCACTAGGCTACTATTCCCCACTAGGCTACAATTCCCCACTAGGCTAGAATCCCCTACTAGGCTACAATTACCCACTAGGCTACAATTACCCACTAGGCTACAATTCCCAACCCCCATTAGGCTACAAAGATTAATGACGTTAATGTTATGCATTTTCTTCTCACTTCTGTATAACATCAATCAGTTTTTACTGATACTAAGAAATTGGTTGAACACAATGCTTTAAATAATTTTCCGATATGTTGTGTGAATAATTTCTTCGTACCCCAAAAGCCACTTTGCTTAACGAAAAAAGCAAATCGTCTTACGTTGCTATTAAAATTGTTTTCAAAGGTATCAAGTTGTGCAACACAGCGCTTTGGCGATCGGGCTCTCTACTGATTGGCTCGGTATTCGAGACCGCTTTCAAAGAGGCCTACAATGTCAAGCTGATCAGTTTCCCTATTCCTTACATCAAAAGTGGAAGCTTCGTCTACGACTGTCAGGTATGAGAACCCGAGATTTTTTTATCCTGACATTGACAAATACAGGTCAGAGAAATCTCCAGATGACCTTAACAGAGACGGGGAAATCCCTAATTGACCTTGGCAGACCGGTGGGAAAATCCCTAAACGACCCTGACAGAACTAATATGGGCAGAACAGCGGGGAATCCCTATATTGCCGGCGCAGAGTGGCCGGCGGAGAATCTCTTAATAACCGGGACAGAATGGTTGGGAATCCCCCAATAAACGGGGCAGAATGGTGGGGGAATCCCTCAATAACCTGGGCAGAATGTTAGAGAACTCCCTAAATGACCTGAGCAGAATGACCGGGAAATCCCTCAACGACCTGGCAGAATAGCGGGAGAATCGCTCAACGATCTGGGCAGACTGGTGGGGGAATCCCTCAACGACCTGGGCAGAATGGCGGGGGAATCCCTCAATAACCTTGACAGAATGGCGGGGGAATCCCTCGATAACCTTGGCAGAATGGCGGGGGAATCCCTCAATAACCTTCGCAGGATGGCGGGTGAATCTCAATAACAGGGGCAGAAAGGCGGGGAATCCTCAATATCCTTGGCAGAATGGCTGCGAATCCCCTAGTAACCGGGGCAGAATGGTGGGGGAATCCCTAAATAACCTGAGCAGAATGGCGGTGAAATCCCTCAACGACCTGGGCAGAATAGCGGGAGAATCACTCAACGATCTGGGCAAAATGGTGGGGGAATCCCTCAACGCACCTGGGCAGAATGGCGGGGGAATTCCTCAATAACCTTGGCAGAATGAGGGGAAATCCCTCAATAACCGGGGCAGAATGGCGGGGGAATCCCTCAATAAATTTGGCAGAATGGCGGGGGAATCCCTCAATAACCTTGGCAGAATGGCGGGGGAATCCCTCAATAACCGGGGCAGAATGGCGGGGGAATCCCTCAATAACCTTGGCAGAATGGCGGGGGAATCCCTCAATAACCTTGGCAGAATGGCGGGGGAATCCCTCAATAACCGGGGCAGAATGGCGGGGGAATCCCTCAATAACCGGGGCAGAATGGGGGAATCCCTAAATGGCCTTGACAAGATAAGAGAACTAATCCGCAGGTGTCGCGGGCTGGCAGCGGCGAGCCGCTAACATGGAGTCCCAGCCGATCGGAATTGCGTGGCCTCAGCCTAGCAGCCGAGCGGCTAATGGCGGCCGATCACGCCTTCCAACCGATGGACGCACCCGGCCCCGTTGTCATGGAGATGTTCAAGCATAACGAAGCAAAACAGGCAGCAATTCGCAGCATACTGCAGTCCAAGCCCGATCAGATTCTAACCGTGTATCGCGTTGGCAATTTTGTCGATTTGAGCTCCGGCCCAATGATCTCTCGTACCGGCCTGATTGGCAGGTTCGCCTTTGCCGCTGTGCACCAAATCGACGCGCCAGATTTTGGCCAGCTAATGCGAGTGCAGGGCTTCGCTGTGCCGCGCGCTTTTCTGACGCATTTCAGCTCTGTTGAACTGCTGGAACAACGGGCGGCTGTGTTGAATAGGGCGTTTCTGCCTACTAAGCCTGGCACTCCTAGGAGACCCCAGCAGCAGCAGAAGCAGGACAGGGCTGCTCAGCATGCCGAAGTCTGACAGTTTTTGTAGGCCGTCTCGTCTTTAAACAATAATAAGCTATATATAGGACCTGCGTTGCTTTAGCTTCTGGCTTGTGTGTGTGTGTAGAGATCGGGTTCTCATATTTCTTAATCCTCAGATTGGGTTTTTATATTTCTTAATCCTCAGATTGGTTTCTCATATTTCTTAATCCTCAGATTGGTTTCTCATATTTCTTAATCCTCAGATTGGTTTCTCATATTTCTTAATCCTCAGATCAAGTTCTCATATTTCTTAATCCTCAGATTGGGTTTTTATATTTCCTAATCCCCAGACTGGGTTCCCATCTTAATCCCCAGACTGGGTTCCCATCTTAATCCCCAGACTGAGGTTCCCATCTTAATCCCCAGACTGGGTTCCCATCTTAATCCCCAGACTGAGGTTCCCATCTCAATCCCCAGACTGGGTTCCCATCTTAATCCCCAGACTGGGTTCCCATCTTAATCCCCAGACTGGGTTCCCATCTTAATCCCCAGACTGGGTTCCCATCTTAATCCCCAGACTGGGTTCCCATCTTAATCCCCAGACTGGGTTCCCATTTTAATCCGCAGACTGGGTTCCTACCTTAATCCTCAGACTAGGTTCTCATATTTCTTAATCCTCAGATCCTCGAGGTGTGTCTCTTAATCTGTGCACTTTTGCAACGCAGCTAAGCAATGTTCAGGCATGCAATTAATTAATTAATTTTGTATTTGTTTAAATACACAAATAACGTTGCAGTTATTTTAAAAAGATCTTTCATGAATGCGTCTTGTTTGTTAGTTTATGTTATCAAATTTCGTTGTGTATTAAATTTTTAATTGGTTTATTTATCACGTCGTTCTAATTGTCAGCTTTAACACAATCAATGCATGCTCACTTTCAGCTCAAGTGACCTATGGCGCCGCGCAAAGGAGCACCCAAGAAGGAAGAGCAGGTCCAGCTGGGGCCTCAGGTGGCCGAAGGGGAGATCGTGTTCGGAGTTGCTCACATCTTTGCTTCGTTTAACGACACCTTTGTGCATGTCACCGACCCGACTGGCTCGTGAGTAGTGATGGGTGACCTGTTTTTGTATGGCCCTGATTTTTACTGCTTTGGAGTGTCTGAGTCTAGTCTAAGTGGGTAGGATTCTAATTAGGCCACTTCTAGGGATGAGATTCTACTGCCGTCTCTAATTTATGGGTGAGATTCTACTGTCATCTCTAATCATGGGTGAGATTCTACTGTCATCTCTAATCTATGGGTGAGATTCTACTGTCATCTCTAATCTTTGGGTGAGATTCTACTGTCATCTCTAATCTATGGGTGAGATAACTGAGATTCTACTGTCGTCTCCAATCTATGGGTGAGATTCTACTGTCATCTCTAATCTTTGGGTGAGATTCTATTGTCATCTCTAATCTTTGGGTGAGATTATACTGTCGTCTCCAATCTATGGGTGAGATTATACTGTCGTCTCCAATCTATGGGTGAGATTATACTGTCGCTCCAATCTATGGGTGAGATTCTACTGTCATCTCTAATCTTTGGGTGAGATTCTACTGTCATCTCTAATCTTTGGGTGAGATTCTACTGTCATCTCTAATCTATGGGTGAGATTCTACTGTCGTCTGTAATCTATGGGTGAGATTCTACTGTCGTCTCCAATCTATGGGTGAGATTCTACTGTCGTCTGTAATCTATGGGTGAGATTCTACTGTCGTCTCCAATCTATGGGTGAGATTCTACTGTCGTCTCCAATCTATGGGTGAGATTCTACTGTCATCTCTAATTTATGGGTGAGATTCTACTGTCATTTCTAATCTATGGGTGAGATTATACTGTCGTCTCCAATCTATGGGTGAGATTCCACTGTCATCTCTAATCTATGGGTGAGATTATACTGTCGTCTCCAATCTATGGGTGAGATTCTACTGTCGTCTCTAATCTATGGGTGAGATTCTACTGTCGTCTGTAATCTATGGGTGAGATTCTACTGTCATCTCTAATTTATGGGTGAGATTCTACTGTCGTTTCCAATCTATTGGTGAGATTCCACTGTCATCTCTAATCTATGGGTGAGATTCCACTGTCATCTCTAATCTATGGGTGAGATTATACTGTCGTCTCCAATCTATGGGTGAGATTCCACTGTCATCTCTAATCTATGGGTGAGATTATACTGTCGCTCCAATCTATGGGTGAGATTCTACTGTCATCTCTAATCTATGGGTGAGATTCTACTGTCGTCTCCAATCTATGGGTGAGATTCTACTGTCATCTCTAATCTATGGGTGAGATTCTACTGTCATCCCTAATTTATGGGTGAGATTCTACTGTCGTCTGTAATCTATGGGTGAGATTATACTGTCGTCAGTAATCTATATGGGTGAGATTCTACTGTCGTCTGTAATCTATGGGTGAGATTCTACTGTCATCTCTAATCTATGGGTGAGATTCTACTGTCATCTCTAATCTTTGGTGAGATTCCACTCAATTTACTAAACCACGCCACATGCAGTGAGACCATCGTTCGCGTCACCGGCGGCATGAAAGTGAAGGCCGACCGAGACGAGAGCTCGCCCTACGCCGCTATGCTGGCCGCCCAAGACGTGGCTGAACGCTGCAAAACTCTCGGCATCAACGCCCTGCACGTTCGCATCCGGGCTACGGGCGGTAACAGGACTCGAACCCCCGGCCCCGGCGCCCAGTCTGCGCTGCGAGCTCTGGCCCGTTCGGGCATGAAAATCGGCCGAATCGAGGACGTGACCCCGATCCCTAGCGACTGCACCCGGCGCAAGGGTGGCCGCAGAGGCCGACGCCTGTAAACTTGAGCGATGAACCGGCTTAGTTTGTTAATCGGCTGCTAGTGAGACTGTGGTGACTTTTATGTGCGCTTGGCCTAACCGGCTCTGCTGTGTTGATGCGTTACTGCCGTTAGCAGCTGTAGTAATAATAATAATAAATTTGAGTCGATTAGCAATTTTGGCTGACTGAAGAAAAAAAAATTTTATTAATGGAGAGTTCTTGTTTAGTCATTTTTAAAAATTGATATTTGACCGCGAAAATCGCCGCTAAACTGCCAGTAAGAATCGTCCGAAACCTCCCGTGAGAATCACCCCTAAACTGCCCATGAGAATCGCCCCAAATCTTCCCATGAGAATCGTCCCAAACCTCCCATGAGAATCGTCCAAAATCTTCCATGAGAATCGTCCCCAATCTCCCAGTGAGAATCGTCGCAAACCTTCCATGAGAATCGTCCTAAACCTCCCATGAGAATCGCCCCAAATCTTCCCATGAGAATCGTCCCAAATCTTCCATGAGAATCGTCCCCAATCTCCCAGTGAGAATCGTCGCAAACCTCCCGTGAGAATCGTCCTAAACCTCCCATGAGAATCGCCCCAAATCTTCCCATGAGAATCGTCCCCAATCTCCCAGTGAGAATCGTCCCAAACGTCCCATGAGAATTGTCCCCAATCTCCCAGTAAGAATCGTCCGAAACCTCCCGTGAGAATCACCTCTAAACTGCCCATGAGAATCGCCCCAAATCTTCCCATGAGAATCGTCCCAAACCTCCCATGAGATTCTCAGACTCATCCCCAAAACAAACCTCCCATGAGAATCGTCCCAAACCTCCCATGAGATTCTCAGACTCATCCCCAAACAAACCTCCCATGAGAATCGTCCCAAACCTCCCATGAGATTCTCAGACTCATCCCCAAACAAACCTCCCATGAGAATCGCCCCAAATCTTCCCATGAGAATCGTCCCCAATCTCCCAGTGAGAATCGTCCCAAACGTCCCATGAGAATCGCTTCCCAACCCCCGTTGATAATCGCCCTCAACCTAGAATCGGCTATAAATTCTTTTATATTTATATCGGCTTTATAAAAACGCAGGTTCAGCTCTCAGAATCTGATCATAGTCTGATTAAAGTAAGTATCAAGTTCACTCAGTGATATTTTTGTCCACTACTCGCTAGCTTGAAAACACGACGAGTTCAAAGAAGCCGATGGAATTCGCTAATGAGAGGCGACGGCTTGCAGTGAATTGTGTTAACATTGGACACGTCGTACTTGAGAAAGGTCGGGTGCTGCATGAGCGTGTAGATTGTCGGTCTGTCTTGCGGAAACTTTCTCAGGCACATTCGCAGCACCTCCATCAGGTCTTTTGGCACCGTTGGGTGCGACCTGCCAATGCCCGTGTCGTCCGGGCCGCCCTCTCGGACTGAGAACACCCAGTGCAGGTCCAGCTTGCGCTTCAGGGCGCGCATCATCACCAGGGTGTTGAGCAGAAGCTCGCCTTCCAGGGTGGCAAACGGGTTTGCGATGTTTATGGGTTTGCGATGTGGTAGGGCATTGTGGGGTAACTCTGTCTATCTATCTATCTATCTGTCTGTCTGTCTGTCTGTCTGTCTGTTTGTCTGTCTATCCTGTCTGTCTGTCTGACTGTCTGTCTGTCTGTCTCTCCATCTAACTATCTGTCTGTCTGTCTGTCTTTCTGTCTGTCTGTCTGTCTTTCTGTCTGTCTGTCCATATCTGTCTCTCCATCTAACTGTCTGTCTATCTATCTATCTGTCTGTCTGTATATCTATCTGTCTTTGTCTGTCTGTCGGCCTGTCTGTTTGTCTGTCTGTCTGTCTGTCTATCCTGTCTGTCTGTCTGTCTGTGTGTCTGTCTGTCTGTCTGTCTATCTGTCTCTCCATCCAACTGTCTGTCTGTCTGTCGGCCTGTCTGTTTGTCTGTCTGTCTGTCGGCCTGTCTGTTTGTCTGTCTGTCTGTCGGCCTGTCTGTTTGTCTGTCTGTCTGTCTTTATCTGTCTCTATCTATCTAGTAGTATCATCCTGTCTATCCTGTCTTTCTGTCTATCCTGTCTGTCTGTTTGTCTGTCTTTATCTGTCTCGCCATCTAACTGTCTGTCTGTCTTTATCTGTCTCTCCATCTAACTGTCTGTCTGTCTGTCTATCTGTCTGTCTGTCTGTCTTTCTGTCTGTCTGTCTGTCTTTATCTGTCTCTCCATCTAACTGTCTGTCTGTCTGTCTATCTGTCTGTCTGTCTGTCTTTCTGTCTGTCTGTCTGTCTGTCTAACTACCTATCTACACCGAGCCGCAGCAGCAGACGCAGCTCACCCAGCAGCACGCCAACGCCCCAGATGTCGCAGTTGACGTAGTGCTCCGGCTCGCATACCCTGGATATTTCCGGGCTGATCACCTCGGGTGCCCGGCTGGCCAGCTCTGGCAGGAAGGTCAGCCTGGCGTCGCTGCTCTGCATGGTGCCGTAGAAGGTTGCGTAATCAAAATGGAACAGCACGGGCTTGAAGTCGGCATTGAATAGAACGCATTTGGAGGAGATGTCGCGGTGCACGATGCAGTTTCGATAAAGATATTCGACCGCGTTTATTATGCAGCAAGTGACGTAAACGCAGGCTTTCACATCGATTCGCATGTACTGTGCGAATGGGATTGATGGTTGACTTAAGTAGAAGTATGTTGATATATGATCAGCAGTGTGAGGTAATCGCCTCTTCTATCGCCTCTCCTATTGTGATTAAGTATGATGTAATATCCTCCTATTGTGATGAAGTATGATGTAATCACCTCTCCTATTGTGATGAAGTATGATGTAATCACCTAGTGTGATGATGGAGTATGATGTAATCATTTCTACTATTGTGATGGAGTATGATGTAATCACCTCTCCTATTGTGATGAAGTATGATGTAATCACCTAGTGTGATGATGGAGTATGATGTAATCATTTCTACTATTGTGATGATGTATGATGTAATCATTTCTACTATTGTGATGATGAAGTATGATGTTATCACCTCCTATTGAGATGATAAAGTATGATGTTATCACCTCCTATTGAGATGATAAAGTATGATGTTATCACCTCTCCTATTGAGATGATAAAGTATGATGTTATCACCTCTCCTATTGAGATGATAAAGTATGATGTTATCACCTCTCCTATTGAGATGATGGAGTATGATGTAATCACCTCTCCTATTGTGATGATGGAGTCTGATGTAATCACCTCTCCTATTGTGATGATGGAGTCTGATGTAATCACCTCTCCTATTGTGATGGAGTATGATGTAATCATATTTGGGTGACAGGACAGGAATTGTTGTAGGCGATAAAAGAAACCTCGTGACAACTGCGGCCCAACTCTCACCATGCTGACATTGGTGGCCAGGTTGGCCAGAACGTACTGAGGAAAGAAATAGTAATACAACGATTGATTCTCGCAGAAGTAGAGCAGCATGGCTACAAACGGATGCGCCAGTTTCTTTAGCACGAGAAACTCGTCCTTGTTAATAATGGCCGTTTGATTCGTGATCGAATGTCTGCGCTTCATCCGGGATGCGCCGCCAAAGCTGCTGTTTGCCTTCTTGATAATCTTCACAGAGTAGTGGTGGGTGCTCTGGTTGCACTTGCTCATCAGGAACACCAGATGGCCGCCCTGAACCAGCGGCAGCACCGGCGTCTTCACGGTGAACTCGCTCGACGTGATGTCGAAGGGAATCTCCGAGTAGCGGTGCCAAACCATCAGGTTGGACACCACCAAAGATTGATGGCGCTCCATCTGTTTCGAGCTGTTGCCAACGCTTTCGCTGAACATTGAGCTCATGTCGCGAATTCCGCTGCCGCGACTTCGGCCACTGACGCCGACGCCGCCCCAACCTCCCTGCGACTCCATGGTTTCGTTGGTGAACACTGTGGTCAAGCCCTGGCGCTGCTCCCAGCGAGACCCAACTATTGGCTCGTCTAATTGGGCGTTGCTCTGATTGGCTGGGCCGCTGGGCGGAGGCGGCTGCAGCTCGGATGTTGATTGGCTGGTTGAATTGTCCTGCAAAGGTGCATTTTAGGATTATTATGATTATTTGGAACAGAGCCGCTCACGCGATACGACAGACGCGCCTGACCCTCGCGCTGCGAGTCCAAGGTCGATCTCCGGCCACATTACTAACTGATTTGGGGCTTTTGCACGAAAACTGTAGCAGCCTCTTTAGCTGCGTGCTAACCGCTAGCATCTCAGCTTAACTTGCAGAGCTGGCAGCAAATCCACTTGATGTTTTAGACAAGAGCCAATGAATGCAGCCACAAAGTTCAATAATGAGCTCAACGAAACAGTGAAGAACACATGAGCACAGGAAAACTTGACTCAAAACTTACTTGCTCTTTCTGAGATTCCTCATCAACTTCAGCAAGGCGCAGTTTAGCATCGTCAACAGCTCCAAAATCTTCATCTTCGTCGTATTCAGCTTGTTGAACTCCGTGGTCTCCGCTGACTTTCCGACGGCTGTACAGAAATGGGAAGCGGCGTCTCCGATGCTCCCTCACGCTCGAGCTCTGGTTCCGCATGGTCTCCTGCTCGGAGACCAGCAGCTTCAGCAGCATCTGCTGCTCAAGCAGATCCGGCTGCTGGTGTTCCACATCGCTAGCCTTTGAAGACTCAACAAGCAGCTGAAGATGCTGGTTCACGAGGGCTTCGTGACCGGGAAAGTCCGCTTCGGATTCGCTGTTGCTGGTCTCTCCTCCCGAGTCAGGCTTCGCCACTGCAGCCATTTGATTTGATTGCTTGCTATGCTAATTAATGCGACATCACGTGACTCTCTTTACTTGATAGAACTATGTTGAACCTTGCGAATCAATCACACTCTCGAGGAGCGAAGCATAGCTTAATGTCTCAGAAAGTTAAAATCTGCCGTAGTCTATGGGTGCCCTTGGGGCAGTGCACCTCGGCAGCTAACCACTGACTAACTAACTAACTAACTAACTAACTAACTAACTAACTAACTAACTAACTAACTAACTAACTAACTAACTAACTAACTAACTAACTAACTAACTAACTAACTAACTAACTAACTAACTAACTAACTAACTAACTAACTAACTAACTGAATAACTAACTAACTAACTAACTAATTAACTAACTAACTAAATAACTAACTAACTAACTAACTAACTAACTAACTAACTAACTAACTAACTAACTAACTAACTAACTAACTAACTAACTGACTGACTAACTAACTAACTAACTAACTGAATAACTAACTAACTAACCAACTAACTAACTAACTAACTAACTAACTAACTAACTAACTAACTAACTAACTAACTAACTAACTAACTAACTAACTAACTAACTAACTAACTAACTAACTAACTAACTAACTAACTAACTAACTAACTAACTAACTAACTGAATAACTAACTAACTAACTAACTAATTAACTAACTAACTAAATAACTAACTAACTAACTAACTAACTAACTAACTAACTAACTAACTAACTAACTAACTAACTAACTAACTAACTAACTAACTGACTGACTAACTAACTAACTAACTAACTGAATAACTAACTAACTAACCAACTAACTAACTAACTAACTAACTAACTAACTAACTAACTAACTAACTAACTAACTAACTAACTAACTAACTAACTAACTAACTAACTAACTAACTAACTAACTAATAAACAAGCTAACTTAGGAACTAATTAACTAACTTACTAACTTGAAAATAACTAACTAACTGGATGTCGATTCATTACCACTGGGTAATTTAAAAGGCTGAGAAGTTTCTCGTGAGCAAATGCTCTTTTTATTCATACTGCCTATTGAGAAGCATAGCTCAAAATTACATGTCAGGAGCAATTTTCAGAGAGAATTAAAAGGTATTTTTTACACAGAATGGATAAGTGCGGATCTTTCTCAATAAAACTCATTGCAACAGAGCCCGTTTGTACAATCGGTGGAACCCGATAATTTGAGTACAATGTTGAGCTGGTTTAACTTGACAAACTTATTTAGGTCAGGGTCTAAAGAGTATTCATTTATAACACCTGAAGCTTTTACACTAACACCAGTTAGTGTTTGATAGGGCAGAGCAGCTCAGTGCGTCTGACTCTCGAATCCCTTCATTTGGGGCTTGTGTGTGCACGAAATTGGCCAAGGGGTTCACAGCCATGAGGGCCAACCCACAAGGCACACAGAGTGTACATGTCTGACGATTAGACAGTCAAAGGGCCGATGTACACTCTGTGTGAGCGTGTGTACGAGTGCCTGTTTGCGTACAGAGCACAGGTAGTAGTAGTTGCAATTTACTATCAAAAATCAAAAAACTACTCATGAAGTTTCAGAGTTCAACTCTGCTGGAATCTCCAATGCTTCTTGACTTTCCGCGTCAATCCAGCGGCCGGCGCGATCCTGGCCAGAGACAGCAGCGGCCGGTCTTTGTTCGGAGCCCACACGGGCAGGTAGACCGGCATTGCCAGCGACATGCCAGCTGGTTTGTTCCCGTTAGCGTCCAAGTTGTAGCAGGCCTCCTTTTTTAGAAACGGCAGCTTGTCCCTGTGCCTGCAGTTGTCCACGAGGCTGTCGAACAGGTGAGGCTCCATCACCGGCATGAAGATGGCCGGCTCGGCCAGGGACACGCGGTCCTGGAAGTCGCAGTCAGCCCTCGCCGAGCATTCGTCGTCGTAGGCTGCGACAGCACTGTTGAACGAGTGCAGCAGGAAGGCCGGCGTGTCCACGTCAAGGACAACAGCCCCAGTCCGGAGCGACACCTCGGTGATCTTGCGCAGGAAATACTCCACAAAATGGTGCTTCGGTTTGCAGGCTAGAAAAGACAGGCTGGGCAGAGATTCGAAATCGAATTGAAATACCGCTTTCTCTACTCGGTCCTGAGCGATGACGCAGTTGGAGTCGGTCAGGTAGCTGGTGGAGCTCTGAAGCGAGCGCATGTTCAGGTCGGGTGACAGGCCGCCGAGGCTATGCAGAATCAGCAGGCGGGCGATCAGGCTGCGCTCTCTGGAGCTGGCGGTGCCGTTCCAGTAGTATCTGAAATTATTGGCATGAGATCTCCACTGCATCCCCTGACACTCCACTGCATCCCCTGACACTCCACTGCATACCCTGACACTCCACTGCATCCCCTGACACTCCACTGCATCCCCTGACACTCCACTGCATACCCTGACACTCCACTGCATCCCCTGACACTCCACTGTCTACCCTGACACTCCACTGCAATCTCTGACATTCCACTGTCTCCCCTGACACTCCACTGCATCCTCTGACACCCCACTGCATCCCCTGACACTCCACTGCATACCCTGACACTCCACTGCATCCCCTGACACCCCACTGCATCTCCTGACACCCCCGCTGCATCCCCTGACACCCCCACTGCATCTCCTGACACTCCACTGCATACCCTGACACTCCACTGCATACCCTGACACTCCACTGCATCTCCTGACACCCCACTGCATCTCCTGACACCCCCACTGCATCTCCTGACACTCCACTGAATACCCTGACACTCCACTGCATCCCCTGACACCCCACTGCATCTCCTGACACCCCCGCTGCATCCCCTGACACTGCACTGCATCTCCTGACACTCCACTGCATACCCTGACACTCCACTGCATCCCCTGACACCCCACTGCATCTCCTGACACCCCCGCTGCATCCCCTGACACTGCACTGCACCCCCTGACACTCCACTGCATCCCCTGACACTCCACTGTCTACCCTGACACTCCACTGCAATCTCTGACATCCCACTGTCTCCCCTGACACTCCACTGCATCCTCTGACACCCCACTGCATCCCCTGACACCCCACTGCATCTCCTGACACCCCCGCTGCATCCCCTGACACTGCACTGCATCTCCTGACACTCCACTGCATACCCTGACACTCCACTGCATCCCCTGACACCCCACTGCATCTCCTGACACCCCCGCTGCATCCCCTGACACTGCACTGCATCCCCTGACACTCCACTGCATCCCCTGACACTCCACTGTCTACCCTGACACTCCACTGCAATCTCTGACATCCCACTGTCTCCCCTGACACTCCACTGCATCCTCTGACACCCCACTGCATCCCCTGACACTCCACTGCATCCCCTGACACTCCACTGTCTACCCTGACACTCCACTGCAATCTCTGACATCCCACTGTCTCCCCTGACACTCCACTGCATCCTCTGACACCCCACTGCATCCCCTGACACTCCACTGCATACCCTGACACTCCACTGCATACCCTGACACTCCACTGTCTACCCTGACACTCCACTGTCTACCCTGACACTCCACTGTCTACCCTGACACTCCACTGTCTACCCTGACACCCCACTGTCTACCCTGACACTCCACTGTCTACCCTGACACTCCACTGTCTACCCTGACACTCCACTGCATCCCCTGACACTCCACTGTCTACCCTGACACTCCACTGTCTACCCTGACACTCCACTGTCTACCCTGACACTCCACTGTCTACCCTGACACTCCACTGCATCCCCTGACACTCCACTGTCTACCCTGACACTCCACTGCATCCCCTGACAGTCCACTGCATCCCCTGACATTTCACTGCATCCCCTGACAGTCCACTGCATCCCCTGACATTTCACTGCATCCCCTGACACTCCACTGCCTCCCCTGACAACCCACTGCATCCCCTGACAACCCACTGCATCTTTTTACAGCATGCAGTGAGCAGATGATACTCCAGCTAACCTTTTATATTTGGCGTACTCAACTTTGCTCAGCAGTTTGGTCTCCACACTGGCCGCATCCCAATAGTGAATCTCATAATCCGGGTGATTGACAGCCCAGCTGTGAATCTCAGACACCAGTCTAGCTGGAATTCCCGCGACCTCGCCAAAGTAGTGATGGATCAGCTTCGGTATGATGAGTTTCCCTTGGTCTTGCGATCGTTTAACTGCCCATGGCGCCTCGTTCACAAATTTATTCGGCCCACCTGCTGGGACTCGAACCTGGTCCACCGGTGCCATGTCGGCTACGGCATTGGAAAGATTGTCAACCTCTTTGTCGCCATTCCAACCGGGTTGAGTCACAGCTGCTAGGGTTAGGGTGACCAGAATTACAAACATCAAGCAGTGGATCAATGCGCGATTTCTTCGGTAGAGACGAAATGATTTTTGCTGACAGCGTCGGATTGAGGACTGCGTCGGTTGCTGCATTCTGGCTGCGAATTGAAGTGGGTAAGAATGCGACAGTCTGCGAAAGAACAAGACAACAGGTCGGATCGTAGAGGACAACATAGCAACCAGACAATAGATCAGGGGAGACGACAACGAAGCAACCAACCAGACAACAGACCAGAGTAGAGGACAATCAACCAACCAGACAATAGATCAGGGGAGACGACAACGAAGCAACCAACCAGACAACAGACCAGAGTAGAGGAGGATCAACCAACCAGACAACAGACCAGAGTAGAGGACGATCAACCAACCAGACAACAGACCAGAGTAGAGGACGATCAACCAACCAGACAATAGATCAGGGGAGACGACAACGAAGCAACCAACCAGACAACAGACCAGAGTAGAGGACGATCAACCAACCAGACAACAGACCAGAGTAGAGGACGATCAACCAAAAAGACGACAGACCAGAGTAGAGGACGATCAACCAAACAGACAACAGACCAGAGTAGAGGACGATCAACCAAACAGACAACAGACCAGAGTAGAGGACGATCAACCAAACAGACGACAGACCAGAGTAGAGGACGATCAACCAAAAAGACGACAGACCAGAGTAGAGGACGATCAACCAAACAGACAACAGACCAGAGTAGAGGACGATCAACCAAACAGACAACAGACCAGAGTAGAGGACGATCAACCAAACAGACGACAGACCAGAGTAGAGGACGATCAACCAACCAGACAACAGACCAGAGTAAGGACGATCAACCAACCAGACAACAGACCAGAGTAAGGACGATCAACCAAACAGACGACAGACCAGAGTAAGGACGATCAACCAACCAGACAACAGACCAGAGTAGAGGACAATCAACCAAACAGACAACAGACCAGAGTAGAGGACGATCAACCAAACAGACGACAGACCAGAGTAAGGACGATCAACCAACCAGACAACAGACCAGAGTAGAGGACAATCAACCAAACAGACACCAGACCAAACTACAAGGCGATCAACCAAACAGACAACAGACCAGAGTTAGATGACAACACATCAGAGCACTTACCCTAGCTTAGCAATATAGATCTCTTCTGAGAAGAAGACTTTCGAGAGCAAGAAATTTGGCAGCCGCAACAAGTGCGCAGAGCTTTGCTCGCACACAGCTATATACTGTATACGGGCCACTGCAGCCCATTCAGAGCAAGCACTGTCTCATCCAACTGCACATCTGCCCGAGACGTATAAAGAAAGTTTTTGTGTGCATAGGAAAGCGCCGGACAATGCACGCACGATTGCGATGGCGAGTGAGCCAGACGAGGCGAGAGGCAGAAAACCCACCGCGGGCGCTGGTCTGTGAATTTTCAAGGTGTAAAGAGAGCTCATTATTGTGCTTTTGTGTGCATAGCGGCCGTTACTTTATATTTTCTATATCTGGCCTTGACTGTTCAAGAGTTTCCAAGCCTGCGTGGCCTCTGCAAATATTTCACTGCCTTCCTTTGCATTCCACTGTGTCCCCTGACACCCCACTATCTCCCCTGACACCGCACTGGCTCTCCTGACACCCACTGGCTCTCCTGACACCCACTGGCTCTCCTGACACCCCACTATCTCCCCTGACACCGCACTGTCTCCCCTGACACTCCACTATCTCCCCTGACACCACACTGGCTCCCCTGACACCCACTGGCTCTCCTGACACCCCACTAGCTCTCCTGACACCCCACTAGCTCCCCTGACACCCACTGGCTCTCCTGACACCCCACTAGCTCTCCTGACACCCCACTAGCTCTCCTGACACCCCACTAGCTCTCCTGACACCCTGCTGTCTCTCCTGACACGCTAGTGTTTCTTCTGACATCCTGTCTCCCCTAACACCCACTGGCTCTCCTGACGCCCACTGGCTCTCCTGACACCCCACTGGCTCTCCTGACACCCCACTATCTCCCCTGACACCGCACTGTCTCCCCTGACACTCCACTATCTCCCCTGACACCACACTGGCTCCCCTGACACCCACTGGCTCTCCTGACACCCCACTAGCTCTCCTGACACCCACTAGCTCCCCTGACACCCACTGGCTCTCCTGACACCCCACTAGCTCTCCTGACACCCCACTAGCTCTCCTGACACCCTGCTGTCTCTCCTGACACGCTAGTGTTTCTTCTGACATCCTGTCTCCCCTGACACCCACTGGCTCTCCTGACGCCCACTGGCTCTCCTGACACCCCACTGGCTCTCCTGACACCCCACTATCTCCCCTGACACCGCACTGTCTCCCCTGACACTCCACTATCTCCCCTGACACCACACTGGCTCCCCTGACACCCACTGGCTCTCCTGACACCCCACTAGCTCTCCTGACACCCCACTAGCTCCCCTGACACCCACTGGCTCTCCTGACACCCCACTAGCTCTCCTGACACCCCACTAGCTCTCCTGACACCCCACTGGCTCTCCTGACACCCCACTATCTCCCCTGACACCGCACTGTCTCCCCTGACACTCCACTATCTCCCCTGACACCACACTGGCTCCCCTGACACCCACTGGCTCTCCTGACACCCCACTAGCTCTCCTGACACCCCACTAGCTCCCCTGACACCCACTGGCTCTCCTGACACCCCACTAGCTCTCCTGACACCCCACTAGCTCTCCTGACACCCACTGGCTCTCCTGACACCCCACTAGCTCTCCTGACACCCTGCTGTCTCTCCTGACACGCTAGTGTTTCTTCTGACATCCTGTCTCCCCTGACACCCACTGGCTCTCCTGACGCCCACTGGCTCTCCTGACACCCCACTGGCTCTCCTGACACCCTACTGGCTCTCCTGACACGCTACTGTCTCTCCTGACACCCTGCTGGCTCTCCTGACACCCTACTGTCTCTCCTGACACCCTAAAGTCTCTCCTGACACCCTACTGTCTCTCCTGACACCCTACTGTCTCTCCTGACACCCTAAAGTCTCTCCTGACACCCTACTGTCTCTCCTGACACCCCACTGTCTCTCCTGATACCCCACTGTCCCCCTGACAGTCCCCAGACAGTCCCCTGACAGTTCCCTGACAGTCTCCCAAACACTTAAATAAAAGATCTGCTAGTCTTACAAACGCAGTGAAATATTTTCAGATGTAAATTAATCGAATGTAAGTTCAATTATAAAATAAAAAATTGACAACAATAATTGCTTTTACTTCAGCTCTACCAACAGTAGTATATAAGATAAATTATGAAATTTTGATATTAAAAGATTCATCAACTCTATCTAGGATCACAACTAAAGATTACAAGACATTACATTAACGTTTTAATAGGGCATTTGCGTTCTTGAGATGTTATCGTTGTTATAACAGGTAAATTTTTTATAAAAAATTTAGCCTTTAATTAAATTAAATCTATATAGATTGCGCCTGGCATGTCCTAGATATGATACAACAGTAACAAGTCAGTGCAACTTGATCATCCGGAGCTGCTAAAAAGCAATCAACTAAATAAAATATCAGATATGAGCGTGATTCAACCTCAAAACTATATTCCCATACTTATAGATTCATCCTCGCAATTCTATAATGCGGACAGGAAATCAATGTTGACAGGAGGCCCATGAGATGCCATGCCAAGCTGCAGCTCAAATCTCCACGAGTCTGTCGAAAACTCCGCTGCAAGCACTGCGTTGTTTTTTGGAAATCCAGAGAGCGAGAATTGGGGAAAAAGCGCGTTCAGAACCAGTTGGGTCACTGAAGCGGGACTGCTTCATGTTTGAAAAAAAACTTCAACAACAATTTTTTCCCTGACAAAATGGCACGCTTTGATGAACCCGAAATGCGACCCGAAACAAAGAATTGTTAAATATATTTCAACTAACTGATACTCCTGTCTAACAGGTGACACTTCTGTTTAACAGGTGACACTTCTGTGTAACAGGTGACACTTTCTGTGTAACAGGTGACACTTCTGTGTAACAGGTGACACTTCTGTATAACAGGTGACACTTCTGTATAACAGGTGACACTTCTGTATAACAGGTGACACTTCTGTATAACAGGTGACACTTCTGTATAACAGGTGACACTTCTGTATAACAGGTGACACTTCTGTATAACAGGTGACACTTCTGTATAACAGGTGACACTTCTGTATAACAGGTGACACTTCTGTATAACAGGTGACACTTCTGTATAACAGGTGACACTTCTGTATAACAGGTGACACTTCTGTATAACAGGTGACACTTCTGTATAACAGGTGACACTTCTGTATAACAGGTGACACTTCTGTATAACAGGTGACACTTCTGTATAACAGGTGACACTTCTGTATAACAGGTGACACTTCTGTATAACAGGTGACACTTTTCTATAACAGGTGACACTTCTGTATAACAGTTGACACTTCTGTATAACAGGTGACACTTCTGTATAACAGGTGACACTTCTGTATAACAGGTGACACTTCTGTATAACAGTTGACACTTCTGTATAACAGGTGACACTTCTGTATAACAGGTGACACTTCTATATAACAGGTGACACTTCTGTATAACAGGTGACACTTCTGTATAACAGGTGACACTTCTGTATAACATGTGACACTTCTGTCTAACTGGTGAAAGTTTTGTATAACAGGTGACACTTCTGTGTAACAGGTGACACTTCTGTGTAACAGGTGACACTTCTGTGTAACAGGTGACACTTCTGTATAACATGTGACACTTCTGTATAACGGGTGACACTTCTGTATAACGGGTGACACTTCTGTATAACGGGTGACACTTCTGTATAACAGGTGACACTTCTGTCAAACAGGTGACACTGGAATCTAACAGGTATCTAAACAGGCTATTCCATCCAAGCGAAGACCTGTAAAAATAATTCACAAAAATGAGAACGAAAGAGAGAAAGTAAAGGTGCACAGAAAACTTCTGTTATTAAGAATAGCTGGAAGATTTCATTGACGATCCAGTTTGCTTGGCCCGCAAGCATGCAGTCACATCGATAGCACTTGCAAAGCATATCAGAACCCTGACGCGTTGGCTTGAGTGTTTTATTTTTGGTTAAAAATGAAATTCATCAGCGACTTCAGACTTGGCCAACAATAAACACACTGAGACCAGACTGCTCAAAGTTGGCAGGTTTCTAAGAAATCAATCAAACGCAAAATCAATATTCGGTTTTGCTCCAAAGTCAGAAGAAGCTGTCGCGCACAGAAAGTTGAACAGTGGATTGCTGAATTATTGAACCAGTTGCTATAGGGAAAAAACAGCAAAGAATGAGAACAGCAGGCCGGGTATGGCCTGGAAAATTGAAAGTGACTCAAGCACACAGAAGAAGCAGCTCAAATACCATTGGGGATTTGGAACGGAGGAAAAAGAAAACAAAAGCTGACTTAGGCTTGGCTGGCCGAGCTTACGGGGAGGCGGCGTTTTGGACGAGAGGGCGACTTCAAATGTTTTGTAGGCCTTTTTATTCCGGTAGTATTCCGGACAAGGAAATCATCTAAGATGGATTTTGCTTTGCCCAGCAGCCCGTCCGATTAGTGAGATTGCGACAAATGATTTCGCAAATGGATAGCAACTGCAGGGGTTACTACTATAGCTGTTGGCTCCTGAAGAATCGGCGTGAGCCCCAAGCCAAAACAGCTGTGTAATAATGACCGAAATACTGTTACAGTGGCATCAAAGCTTGATATACTTAATGATCAGGTGTTGTGTGACACACGTAAAGCTTTAGTTGACGGAAGAATCGAAAAGGATCGAAGAAAAAAGAGAAGGAGATGGTTAGCTAGATAATTAATTAGTGAGTGAATAAGTCAGCAAGCTAATTAGTTGGTTAGTTCGTAAGTTAGTTAGTTAGTTAGGTAGTTAGTTAGTTAGTTAGTGAGTTAGTTAATTAGTTAGTTAGTTAGTTGGTTAGTTAGTTAGTTAGTTAGTTAGTTAGTTAGTTAGTTAGTAAGCTAGTTAGTTAGTTAGTTAGTTAGTTAGTTAGTTAGTCGGTCAGTTAGTTAGTTAGTTAGTTAGTTAGTAAGCTCGTTAGTTAGTTAGTAAGCTAGTTAGTTAGTTAGTTAGTTAGTTAGTTAGCTAGTTAGTCAGTTAGTTAGTTAGTTAGTTAGTTAGTTAGTTAGTTAGTTAGTTAGTTAGTTAGTTAGTTAGTTAGTTAGTTAGTTAGTTAGTGAGTTAGTTAGTTAGTTAGTTAGTTAGTTAGTGAGTTAGTGAGTTAGTTAGTTAGTTAGTTAGTTAGTTAGTTAGTTAGTTAGTTAGTTGGTTAGTTAGTTAGTTAGTTAGTTAGTTAGTTAGTTAGTGAGTTTGTGAGTTAGTTAGCCAGTCAGTCTACTGCAGTGGTCTTCAGTTGCAGGAGAGTCGAAGAAAACCGGTGCCCGAGTATCTCAATCGAACTCAAATTCAGAACGCAGAGACCTCCAAGCCATCATTCACCGGTCAGATATAAAAGAATCAAATGTGAAAGGGGAAGCCAGTAGAGGATTAGCAAAAAATGTGAAATTTGAGAGAAAATATAAATTAAGCTCAAATTCAAAACGCTTTTAGAGACCGCAAGCAAGTCAGGGGATTCATGCAAATTGACGATATCAATTTTGCCTCTCCAAACGCTAACCACAGTATAAAGTTTCATGCAGAACATGCAGAGCCGATCTGAACTGCAGGCATCTTATATCACAATCTAAGAGATTTTATAGCCCTCGCAACCCAGCTACCGCGGTATTCGAGCATGACAGCACAGCCCCATAAAAGTAGCCGTAGCAAGCGGATTTGGAGAATAAAATAAATATTTCCAAGGCGCGGTGGATTCATCAGGGAAGTCTTCTCTCTCTCTCCCTGCCTCTGGGTTTAATTCCTTTCCTGAGCACGGCGGGATCAAGGAACTCTTAGAGACAGAATCTGGAATGCTAGCTCTCTACTTTCAATCAAAGGCAGCTGTGTAGTATAAACAGGACGTAAAGCTAAAAAACTGGTAATTTTTAGGAGGCCGATTTCCTGTAAAAAACACACTGCGGGAATAGGAAACAACATTTCTATCACAAAGTCAAATATTAAATTTGGTCTGGGACACGGAAGATTACCATTCCTTGAATTTACCATGCACAGCATGCTAATCTGTTGTATTTTATATAGTTGTGCAGTGAAAGTTTCATTTTTATATTGTTGAATCATATTATTTCATAAGCCCAAGCCAAAGTTGTAAATACTCACAAATGAGTGTCATGAGTAACATTTTATGTATGTTAAAGTACTAATCTTCACTGGCTCATATTGAATGCAATCATTGATTTTGTAATGAAAAAAATATTGTTCAGATGGAATTGTTCAGAAAAGAATTGGCATTTCAGATTCTGGTTCTAGACTTCCTTGGCCCGGCCCGAGCCCGCGGGCTAATGGCGAGTGGATCGAGTTAAAATTCTGCAAAGCCAAGGCCGGCATTGAGAAAGAATAGCTAGAGAATGAATGATGAATGCCCTGAAGGACGAGGTGGATGAAAAAATCCGTTAATTTGTTGCCAATGGCAACAGAGGCGGCTTGAGAAGGCATCTGTTTCGAGAATTTTTTATTTATTCCAGCTGTTTTTTGTTTCCCCGTTGTTATAGGAAATGTATAATTTTGTTTCTACAGGTCTTACAATTAATTCACCTGTCTCTGGACGGAGCGATGGGAACGTGAGGCTGGAGCAGCTGGGCGGGGCTCTTCAGGAATCCAGCGCATAAGTTAAACGCCTCCAAGCAGAAGCCTGCCTCCCGCTGCCAAATATCCTAATTTGTCATTTTATCTTTAACAGACACTTGTAAACCCTTTTTTGCCACTCGGCACATAAAGTGCTGACTGGGTTACAGTAGAGGTGCTCCAGGTGTCCAGGTGCCAGGTGTCGTGAACGAAAACTGCTGGCTTAGTAGGGCTGATCGTGCGATAAGGTACAACCACGCCCCCCCCCCCCATCCAGGCACAGATAACTGTACTTGGCTTGATGGTGAAAGTCAGGGCTGCTGCATGTACACCCAAGAACTACTCAAGTAGAAGGACGGTAAATGACGTTTCTTGGAAATTTAAGGAGGCAAGTTTTACGAAAAAATGCATTACGGAAATAGGTCTTCATTTTTCAGCACAAAAATTGTTATTGCCTTTAATAGAAGGGAGACCTCTGATAGTTTGTCTTTTGATATTAATAGCCTTTCTTATAGCTCTATTGATATTCAAAAGTATATTAAAACGAGGGGTGTCCCAGAAGTAGTGTCACTTTTGCTTGCTTCCACAAGTATTAATGCGTGTTAAAAAATCATATGCCTTAAAAGTTAGCGGCTTATTTTAGCTTTCATGCCACGAAAGTCCGAAGTGCTTCCTGCTGTAAGCAACATGCATTTGTTCGCATACCCTTGGCCATAGAAATACACACCGCATTGTGCTTCTATGCTCACTCAGAAGAGCTGATCAAGCACAGAGTTGCAAGACAGCAGCTGCAAGATTTGTTCCACTCATGGATCCTAACTTTCACTCTACAGAAGGGCGGAGACACGCAATGTTTACACTTTGGAGTCTTGGTCAGAAATGCCCTGATATTCACGAAAACCTGACCCGCATTCACGGTCCCGATTCCATCAGTCGACGAACGGTTTACAGGTGGATCGAACAGTTCGAGGCTGGCTGTAGATATCAAAGGCCAACCACCTTTGGGTAAGTTGGCAAAACATACTGCCGGCCAGCCTCGAGCTGCTGTCTTGCAACTCTGTGCTTGATCAGCTCTACTTGTGGCTTTCTTCTGAGTGAGCATAGAAGCACAATGCGGTGTGTATTTCTATGGCTAAGGGTATGCGAACAAATGCATGCTGCTTACAGCAGGAAGCACTTATAAAAATCGGACTTTCTCGAAAGCTAAAATAAGCCGCTAGCTTTTAAGGCATATGATTTTTTAACACGCATTAATACTTTTGGAAGCAAGCAAAAGTGACACTACTTCTGGGACACCCCTCGTAGCTATATATCAATAGTGTATCCTACGTACATTTACTGTACCTAGAAACCATAAAAATGGCACAACTGGACTCATTGATTTGTGAATCTATATTTTATCATTCTAGGAGTATTGCACATTTTGTTACACACAGTCATCAAGCTAAGCATAATGAAATAGATTCATAAACTAATGAGTCGAGCTGTGCCATTTTTCGGCCCAGTAAATGTACATAGGATATAAGATCATAGAAATCCCAATTTACTAAACGAAGCTTTATGAATATCAATTAAATAGAGTTATAAGAAAGGCAAGACATATCAAAAAATGAACATTGGTTCTCCCTTCTATCAAAAGCAATAACAATTTTGTGCTCAAAAAATGATCACCTCCTAACTCAGGGATTTTTTGGTAAAATTCCTTCCTGCAGCCTAAAATTTCCAAGAAACGTATAGTGTCGCGTCCTTTTACTTGAGTAACGTAGCATAAGCCATGTACGTCCTACCGCCTTGCTCAAAAGCACAAAAATTAATCTTAATTATTTCATAGCTCGTAATTTTAACAAATCACATGCAAAACTTTCCCTTATTTTCGATCTCTATCAAAGCTTCTTCTCTAGTCCATCGTAGACAGACAGGCAACCCGACGCATTAGCAGACAGATTATCTTAGTTGCAAGTTGGACGAGGGTCTAATAAAAAAGTTCGGTTCCATCATCGGCAAATCCCAGAGTCATGGAACTTTGCCGACCCGCCCGGCCACCCGGGGAATTGGCGGACCTGCAGATTGCCAGCGGATTTGCAATCAACGCGGGACCCCGGCAGGCAGCGGATAATGCCAAAGCAGGTTTCCGCAAATAACTTTCTATCCTGGCGCGTTGGAGATTGCAAGCGGGCGCGAGATTAGTTTTGCGATGAGGAGAACGAGGCCAGCTCTGCATGGATTTCGCGTCTGTCTCAGCAGTAGCTTCTCAAGTAGACTAGCCAGCCAGCTATATTCATGCAAAGGCGAAGCAAATTCGCCCCCAAAGTAAAAACTCGACGAATCGAACGAAAAATGGTCGGATGAAATAGCGAGTTTTGATTAATCTGCCAAGGTGTCTGCGTTTCACGATAAGGCTACTTTCAACTAATCACTTCGATCCCTTACTGACTATACCCAGGATGGACTTATATCGAAGAACGCTGCGCTTTAAAATTTACTAACCATTTGCGTTTAGTCTCCCCTCGTCGGGACTTAAAGTTAACTTTTTATACTCAACCCTGTCACGCGGCATTCAGTAGCGTGAGAGGGAGCTCAGGGGTGCGTAAGCCAGGATTTCTGATTGGGGGGGGGTCTCAGGGGGCCGCGCCAAGCCTGCTGAAAAGGAAGGCGCCCAGCCTGTTGGAAAGGGGGGGGCGCCAAGCCTGCTGGAAAGGGGGGGCGCCAAGCCTACTGGGGGCGCCAAGCCTGCTGGGGGGCGCCAAGCCTGCTGGAAAGGGGGGCGCCAAGCCTGCTGGGGGGCGCCAAGCCTGCTGGAAAGGGGGGGGGCGCCAAGCCTGCTGGAAAGGGGGGGGGCGCTAAGCCTGCTGGAAAGGGGGGCGCCAAGCCTGCTGGGGGCGCCAAGCCTGCTGGAAAGGGGGGGGCGCTAAGCCTGCTGGAAAGGGGGGGCGCCAAGCCTGCTGGGGGCGCCAAGCCTGCTGGAAAGGGGGGGGCGCCAAGCCTGCTGGGGGCGCCAAGCCTGCTGGCAAGGGGGCGCCAAGATGCTTTCCAGCTGATTGAAGGGGGGGGGGGCGGCCCCCCTTGGCTACGACCTTACATGTAAAAGCCATGGACAACGCACCTCACCTGGAATCTGGACTTTCGAATTTCAAATCAAGTGCACACTAACAAGTTAGCCGAAATAAAGTTCGCAAAAATAATTGCTGGAGAGCGGCAATAGTCAAAATGCAGCACTGAACTGGGGTTTGACATATTCAGTGCAAAGAAATCCGCTCTAGAAAAAATACAACTCAAATTATGCCTATATAGTTCCCGGTCTCCGGTACTCGTAGCATTTCACTAACAAAGAGAAGTCCAGAAGGCGATCCCATTGGAAAGGGAATTAAGTGCTATAAACTGAAAGCTTCCTATTCGCTAATGGATTAAGCATTTTGTAGCGAAAACCGGGATCTAGCAAACTTTGCCCAGCTTGCGATTGTAGCATCCTTTTATTTTAGTTGTTCATGGTAAGAGTATGCAAGAGTGCAGCCACTTGTGTTGGCATCAGAGGCGTAGCCATTTAGGATCTTTTTATTCATTAGGCCTGTCTTTGGAGGGACGCCTTGTGCCCAACTCTGGCTAACCATCCTGATCACCAAATGACATTGCTCAACTTTAACTACTTGCTTAGCAAACCCCTCAGACAGGTAAGAAGTGCAAGACACCTAATAGACAGCTATGGCGAATCACTTTGCATTCTTCTTCATATTAGTTGTTTGCAGCACACCCCATACGGAACTATCACTGAGGTGTGCTGCAGCTATCCAAACGCACGCCAGCTTTTTTATCTATAAAACGACATGAAATGCGAATTGTTAATTGCCCCTCTCCAGATACTGAGAAGCTGAGTAGAAAGTGGAAAAAAGCTTCATGAATGCAGATACACGCGTCGACAGCGTCATGTTTCAATGGGCTGCTTCGTGCCAATAGGCGCACGAAGTACATTTATACCAGTAGACAATAGAAATTAAAGACGCTAACGGAAGCAAGCATTGTTGAGAACAATGGTATTTGTTTTTACTGGCGAACGCAATCCGCTGCAAAGTTGCTGGCGATTGCTGCTGACCAATTATTTTAATGCGATTCTAAATCTGCTGCGATTGCTCTGCTGCTGATAGTAGTAGCGTGTGTTAAAACTGCTGCGGGCTGGGTCTAAGGCGCGCAGTCGGCATTTGCAATAATAATCTTGCGGACACAAGTTGCAGTAGTCTACTGTATAAGATTGAAAAGGGCTGGTAAAACAACAGTAAGGTTTGAGGAGTGCAGGCCCGGTGCGTTAGTTTTATTGTCCAGGTATTATCATATTAAAAGCGCGCGCGCGGCAATCGAAACAGTTCTTTAACATCTTTTAAACAAAGGTCAATTAGGTCGATTTTTATCCGGCGCATTACTGCTGGCGCGCTCGCTTGTTCAGCTTAAGATCGCTTGAACCGGTCGGACTCTTCGCTGTAGAACTTCTTGAATCGGTCTCCACCGTCGAAGAACTTCTTGAATCGGTCCCCGCCGTTGAGGAACTTCTTGAAGCGATCTCCGCCAGAAAAGAACTTCTTGAAACGATCTCCGCCAGAAAAGAACTTCTTGAAGCGATCTCCGCCGGAAAAGAACTTCTTGAAGCGGTCGCCGCCAGAAAAGAACTTTTTAAAACGCTCGGCGTCGCCTCCATAGAAGCGTTTAAAACGATCGGAATTGATGTAGAAACGTTTGAACCGATCAGAGTCGTGGTAGAATCGCTTGAAGCGGTCGGAGTCGTGGTAAAACCGCTTAGCCTTGAGCTGGGCAGCGCTTGCTTCAACCTGACGATCGCTGCCAGTCTCCTCGGCCGAACAGAATCCAGCAGCCGCCACCAGAAGGAACAGGACGGCAGATGCGACAGCAACAGCCGGCTTTGTCCGAGTCGTCATGGCAACTAGTTTACCTCTGTTAGTTGACTTTTCAAAACACTTGCTTCAAGTCGCGCAGCCGCTCGGTTAGAAAGAACGATTCCAACTCCAAGCTACAGGAATGGCAGTGAGCAGACGGGCTGTTTGGAACCCGAGCCAAAATAAGTAAGAGAAGCTGGGCCGGAACCAACCCGCGACGGGTTGATGACGAACCGGCTGCAGCCAATGACGGCTAAGCAGGCGCAGAATTGGCAGGCTGGTGGGGGAAGATGAAGGAGAAATCTCCCTCCATAGCCCAATATGGCCAAACCGGAATGTTGTTGCCACCCACACGGCTGTACAACAGCGATTCAATTAGCTGTTGAGAGAGGGAGAGTTTACAAAATGCTGTATGCAGGACATATACGAGCTATTTGCCGAGCTGTTGGGGCGGAGGGGGCCGTAGCCCAGCGGTCCAGCGCGACGCTCTGAGGTGCCAGCGGCCCAGGCTCGATTCCAAGTGCAGTCACATTGATTTGGAGCTAAATTGGAATCTCGGCTTGGCTCTGCTCGTGCAATTAACGGCCTTGAGGGCCAACCCCCAAGGCGCAGTGAAGTGTACATGCCTAACGATAAATAAAGTCAGGGCCGCTGTACACTCCTGTGTGAGTGTGAGCCTGTGCGTATGACTGCGTACGTATCCGCGCGTTTGTGTGCCTGCTCAGGGGAGTCGGCGGAATTGGCAGCAATGCCTCTCGCCGGTTGTGTGACAATGCCGCTTAAAGTGCGCCAGGGTGCACGCAGCCACCCTGCCGCTAACTAATCTAACAAAAAATAAAGATCGTGAAAAATTCAGAGTTATAGAGTACCTAATAACTACCTGTATCTACCTACTTTGTTTAATCAAGGATTTGCATTGTGAAATTTAGGGCTTTGTGTGAAGCCAGTCTTGTCGCATTGAAGCTTTGAAAGCAATTAGTAAAGTCTCAGTTTCAGTGTTTAATAAATTAAACAAAAACTGAAGCTAAATTGATTTCAATAATTGCAAGAAAAAACCGTAGCAAAGATGGAATTGGATTGAGAATTAATTGTTTTTATTTCAGATTGAACGCCTACGTTGTATGTTTTGTGCTCAAAAAGATGGTCTTTTACTGCTGAAGAAGTTTGTGAGCCTGGTCATATTTTATAGATATATATTTTTAGTATATGGGAATTGGCCAATTTATCATAGATAGATCAGAATAACAGACGATTGAATGCGGGAGAAAAAAGCTCCGCAATGGAGTATGTAGAAAACCGTAGTAAATAGAAGTTCAGATGGCGCATTAGCTGCTGTCATCCTTTCACTGGGCAGCTTGTGACAGACAGTCGCACACAGAAATGCGTATAACTGGAGTAAGCATAAATATTAGTAGACTTAATAATGCGTATTTAGTACAGTGTATTTTGAAATATTTTACTCATTTGCTTGTACCTGGATAGTAAGTTAAATTGGTATGGTTGCTAAAATAAACGCGAACTAATATTATTAGCATTAAGACATTTACTGTGTGGCATTAATTATTATTATTCCAGTTGTTTATAAAATAAGTCAAGCTGAGTTATCAGTCCTGTCCGACTTTCACGCCTCCGTGGGGGCCGGCTTGTCGCCGCCTTCGCCGTTGTCCGCAACAGCCGCGGCGGCTGGCTTTGATGCTGATTTCTGAATAATACAAATAATTACACGAGTCAGAGGTGAGAAAATGATTAGGGGTGCACCCGTTAGATAAAGACCGACTATTACCTAACTGATAAAGAGGCCATTGCCAGACTATTAACTGACTGATAAAGAGGCCAATGGTAATTAAGGGTGTGGCGACCCCCCAGTCCTTGGACTGAACAGCCGTAACGCAGCCTTCAGATGCGCCGCGCAATAGCTGCGGCTGAGCTGTCGGTTGCACATCTGCCCATTAGGGCAGGTGTAATCAATTATTTTATTATAATTATTATGATTATGATTATTGTTATTATGAGCAAAACAGTTATTTATATTGTTTATTCACTTAATTCACTTAGAGGCCATATAGAACTAAGCAAATTAGTGCTTTAATAAAGCACCGCCATAATTATTCAGATCAATGATGGCCGATTATAAATGGCTAACGAAATGGGAGGGGCCTTCGACTCATCACAATTGCCATAATTGGGAGAAAGACAGGCATTCAGTCTTTGCTCTCATATTATTAAATTTATTTTGGATGAAAGCGTGCAGTTCACCTGCAGTGCCTTAGCTACCAATGCCTCCGCTAAAATTACCCATCAAATTAGTCACGCAATCCAAGCTGATCTATCTAGTTATTTATCGAGATATACATAAAACAGAGAATAACTATTTTCCTATAGAAAAGGAGAATCATTCTATCCCTAGAGAAATAGAGTATAATTATACTCCTATAGAAATAGACAAACATCCTATCCCTATAGAAATAAAAAATAATTCTAGAGAAATAGAGAGCCAGACTATCCCTATATAAATAGAGATCGCTGATATTATATAAAATCGCTGATATAATATTCCAGTCTATTCCCAGAGAAATAGAGAGCCAGTCTATCCCTATAGAAATAGAGAGCCAGTCTATTCCTTTAGAAATAGAGAATCATTATACTCATAGAGAAATTGAGAGTCATTCTATTACTAGAGAAATAGAGAGCCATTCTATCCCTATAGAAATAGAGAGCCAGTCTATCCCTATAGAAATAGAGAGCCAGTCTATTCCTTTAGAAATAGAGAATCATTATACTCATAGAGAAATTGAGAATCATTCTATTACTAGAGAAATAGAGAGCCATTCTATCCCTATAGAAATAGAGAGCCATTCTATCCCTATAGAAATAGAGAGCCAGTCTATCCCTATAGAAATAGAGAGCCAGTCTATCCCTATAGAAATAGAGAGCCAGTCTATCCCTATAGAAATAGAGAGCCAGTCTATCCCTATAGAAATAGAGAGCCAGTCTATCCCTATAGAAATAGAGAGCCAGTCTATCCCTATAGAAATAGAGAGCCAGTCTATCCCTATAGAAATAGAGAGCCAGTCTATCCCTATAGAAATAGAGAGCCAGTCTATCCCTATAGAAATAGAGAGCCAGTCTATCCCTATAGAAATAGAGAGCCAGTCTATCCCTATAGAAATAGAGAGCCAGTCTATCCCTATAGAAATAGAGAGCCAGTCTATCCCTATAGAAATAGAGAGCCAGTCTATCCCTATAGAAATAGAGAGCCAGTCTATCCCTATAGAAATAGAGAGCCAGTCTATCCCTATAGAAATAGAGAGCCAGTCTATCCCTATAGAAATAGAGAGCCAGTCTATCCCTATAG
The DNA here is from genome assembly GCA_002269645.1 of Macrostomum lignano. NCBI lineage: Eukaryota > Metazoa > Platyhelminthes > Macrostomidae > Macrostomum > Macrostomum lignano. The sequence continues at coordinate 381,187 of NIVC01000362.1, forward strand.
AAATAGAGAGCCAGTCTATCCCTATAGAAATAGAGAGCCAGTCTATCCCTATAGAAATAGAGAGCCAGTCTATCCCTATAGAAATAGAGAGCCAGTCTATCCCTATAGAAATAGAGAGCCAGTCTATCCCTATAGAAATAGAGAGCCATTCTATCCCTATAGAAATAGAGAGCCAGTCTATCCCTATAGAAATAGAGAGCCAGTCTATCCCTATAGAAATAGAGAGCCAGTCTATCCCTATAGAAATAGAGAGCCAGTCTATCCCTATAGAAATAGAGAGCCAGTCTATCCCTATAGAAATAGAGAGCCAGTCTATCCCTATAGAAATAGAGAGCCAGTCTATCCCTATAGAAATAGAGAGCCAGTCTATCCCTATAGAAATAGAGAGCCAGTCTATCCCTATAGAAATAGAGAGCCAGTCTATCCCTATAGAAATAGAGAGCCAGTCTATCCCTAGACCCGCAATCAATCAATCAAGCTGCAACTCACCTGGGCGGCACTGTCGTGCTGAGCAAACTTGTCAAACATGCCATAGAAAGTCTTCTTCTGCCTATTCTTCTCCTCAATAATGCGCTGCTTGGCCAAAGCGATCTGCTGGGCAGCCGCCTGATTTCCCGGCTCGAGCTGGGCGACCTTCTCGAAATCCTCCCTGGCCTCATCATAGTCGTGAGTTGCCATGCGAGCCTGGCCACGCCGGAAGTAAGCCTTGGCGGCGTCAGCATTCAGTTTAATGGCTTCGTCGGCTTCCTCAATGCACTGACGATGATCGCCGAGTTTGAAGTGCACCAGACTCAAGTTGAGCCTGGCCGCCAGAAGCAGAGCGACCCGCTGCTGGCGCAACTCTTCCGGCTTGTCCTCGAAGCCGCTGTCCCATTTGAGAAAGTCGACAACGCGATTATAATAAGTCAGAGCTGGGCGCATTTTCGACTTTTTAAAATACTCTGTGCCCTTAGCTTTGAGCAGTTCGGCCTGGGCAACTTTTTCTTCTTCGTTGAGCTCCCAGCTTTCCTTCATCTTTTCAAAATCAGTGAGCTCCAACTCGTAGACAACGGCAGCGTTGGCTGGCACATTCTGTGCCTGAGCATAGGTCTCAGACACGCTGAAACTCGCCTTCTCGCCTTTAGTCATGCTTCTCACAGCAAAATCAACGCCCTGCGGCAGTCCAGCCTCGTCGGCTAAACCAACTTCGAAGCTGACTCCCGTCCGAGAATCGAACTCGCGACCTTCGTGCTTGCCAACCAAATTGACGGTGACCATTGCACCTATGCCAGGCTTCTGGTAGCCTTCGCCCTTGCGCAACCAGTGCTTAATAACGCCTTTATCCTTGGCCTCGCTAACATCTTCGCCTTCCCAGCGAATCAGTTCGATGTTGAATTTCAACGCCGCATTAGGCGGAATCTTCGCCCCGCTGCCCGACTTGCCGTAGGCGTAGTCAGACCTCAGCACAATGTCGCACACCTCGCCTTGGCGCATTGTTTTCACGGCCTCGTCCCAGCCTTTGATGACCTGACCGGCGCCCAGCTTGAAGCTGAACGGCTCGTTGCGATCCCTGGACGAGTCGAATTTCTCGCCGTCCCGATCGCCGCCAAACAGAGTGCCGGTGTAGTGCACAAACACGCTGTCCTCAACTGACGGCGTGACCTCGCCGACGCCTTCGGTCAGCACTTTTTTATAGACGCCGCCGTCGCCGCTGATATCGGCGAAGCCCTCGGGCGGAGTGAAATCATTATCGGCCGAGTCGGACATCTTGGAAGAAAATTCTTTCAGGTTTATAAAAGTATTGGTTAGTTCTTGAGAAGATATAAGCGCATGCATGGTTTTGAAATATGAGCATTGAATACTGATAGACTCAATACAATATATAATGTATATGTACCATAGACAGCTGGATTCATTTTTAGATCCAGATGCCAAATATCCTAGGTTCGATTTCTAAAATTGAAGGTCCCAGGTTCGATTTCTAAAATTGAAGGTCCTAGGTTCGATTTCTAAAATTGAAGGTCCTAGGTTCGATTTCTAAAATTGAAGGTCCTAGGTTTGATTTCTAAAATCGAAGGTCCTAGGTTCGATTTCTGGAATCGAAGGTCCTAGGTTCGATTTCTAGAATTAAAGGTCCCGGGTTCGATCTCTAGCACGAAGGTCCTACGTTAGATCTCTATTATTGAAGGTCCTAGGTTCGATCCCTAGTATCGAAAATCATAGGTTGATTTGACATGAAATAAGCCCACATACAGGTTCGATCTCTAAGAAGATGATTAAATGTTTACCTTCAAATTCCTAAGACAGAATTCCTACTATCTAATAAAAAGGCAGGACGCCCCCATCATAAGTGACTTATTAAGCGCAAAAAACGGACAAGTCAGCAGCCAGGATGAGGAGACGCGGTACTGGCAATCGATTCTGAGTATATAGCAGGGGATTTCTTATTGGGGACAAAAATTTCCCTCTCATACGAGTAGAAATCCAGTTTCACGCGTTAATAGCTATCCCGCCCTATACAGTCAGAGGATGCAGTGTTGGATTTCAATCCAACAAGGTTCTGACAGGGGGATTTTCGAGAGGAAATTGAAAACCGGCCGCTCCTTAATGAGAGGCGGTGTTAAATAACCTGGGGTTGGAGACTGGAATACTAATGCTGGCAAAACTTCCAGAGAAAACAGAAAAAAAAATTGTTTAAACACCCAACAGACGCGGTTAAAAGTGAGAAGAACTTTTGAGAATTCGATTTGGTATCGAGTATCGATTGTTTTAAAGGGGCATGGGCAAATGCTTTGTGCGATTTGGTTTTGGACTTTGGATGAAGGACTGCTGTACTCTTTTAGTTTTAGAGCCACTGAAAACCGAATTGGCGCCTCTTAATGATCTAAGTGCATTCTTGACACCTGCCGTGATGATTAGCATACTCCTGACACCCTCCTGAAATCCGGATTGACATCATCCTGACACCCTCCTGACACTCGGATTGACATCATCCTGACATCATCCTGACACCCGGATGGACATCATCCTGACACCCTCCTGACACCCGGATGGACATCATCCTGACACCCTCCTGACACGGACATCATCCTGACACTCCGACGGACATCATCCTGACACCCGGATGGACATCATCCTGACACCCTCCTGACATCAAGATGGACATCCTGACACCCTCCTGACACAGGCCTTACGCGGGAATTGACATCCTCCTGGCACCAAAATACTGCCCCTGAATCCCACATTGCCATTTTACCCTCCCCCCCCCAAACCAACGCCACTGCCCCAGCCAAAAATGGCGCACAAAGCAAACCTGGATTGAATTTCAAAATAAAAATGTTTCAAAAACCGAAACGAGGACGGCAGCGGGGAACTAACTTGAGAATTTCTGGGAAAGAGAAAAAGCAGACGAGAAGCAATAGACAGATTGGGACACAGGGGTGAAAGGTGGGGAGGTTAACCAAATTAGGAGATTTTTCTGGAACGCGAAGGATAGAGGGGGATCAGGATTTACGAGTGGGTGGGAGAGACGAGAGAAGAGAGTGTGTCACGCGTCCACAAGCCTGGCCATCAATGCCCGGCCATGATTGACATTAAACCCGTTTTATTTGGCGCATCATCACAAAATTATCAATGAGGATGGAGAGAAATACAAAGGAAAATTTTAAAGCTTACAAGTAATTAATTAATAAAATGTGGGGCCCATAAATTGAATCAGACGATTAACTACAGGAGGCGAACTAAAAACGCTTTAGTTGGGCCGAAATTAATTTTCGAAATTGCCCCATCCCTCCCCCCACGGCTATTTGATCAGGTAGATGCATTTATTACAGTTATAAACTATGACTAAAGAGGATTACAACTTTGCTAGGGATTATGGGGAAAGAGAATAACAATAAAGGTAGTTAGTCTAGAATTTTTATAGACGGTTACTAGCTAATACAGCTACTAAAATAATGAAGTCTGAATACATACGAATACATGTGTGTATAGTTTGTTCATCGCAGTATTTATTTTATTAAACGAAATTACATATACAACGATAAATAAGCATTGTACGGCATTTATTATACTAGTAATAGTGCTCATACATACAATAACATTAATATTAATAAAGCGACGGAGAAAGAAGCATTTAAATAAGATTATAACAACATCTAAAGCAAGATTAAATATGCTTCAGAAGTTACTTAATACCGTATTTACCAAATTGCGGTATAACAATAAAAACACACAATGACAGATGTACAGTCGGCAATGAATAACATTAACAGACTGGGCAAATATTTCTACAGTCGAAATTAACTGTTTAAGGTTTAAAACATGCATCAGTTATCCCAGCGACACATTTTTGTCCCAGTTTGCTTCGGGATAAGATCGCGATCTGATAAACTAGCTGATAATATAGTACAAATATTTAAATTTAAAGCAACCAAACGATTTGTTTTATTGATGACACCAAAATAAACAAATTTTGCTTTTCTTGGAGGAGACAGACACAAGACACAATGATCGAGAACAATTGGCGATTTAGAATTTTCAAAAACAGCAGCAAAAATAGAAAATAAATAAATATGCAAAACATTTTTTCGAATATTTATTCAATTTTATACAGAATGCATAGCGGTTTGGTTAGAAAAATGGATAATTTACACGCACTGAGATATCCTACACTACTTCGAATAAACAGGATCTGGGAAGCTGGTAGCCTCATTATGGGGATCTGGAAGGCTGGAAGCTTCATCATGGGGATCTGGAAGGCTGGAAGCTTCATCATGGGAATCTGGCAGGTGGTAGCTTCATCATGGGATCTGGGAGGCTGGTACCTTCACCATGGGGATCTAGGAGGCTGGCAGCTTCAGCATGGGGAACTGGGAAGAGGGCACTTTATCATGGAGATCTGGGAGACTGTAGGCTTCATCATGGGGATCTGGGAGGCTGGTAGCTTCATCATAGGGATCTGGGAGGCTCGTAGCTTCTCCCGGGATTCTGAGAAGAGGGTTAGCTTTATAATGGGGATCTGGGAGGCTAGTAACTTTACTATTCGATCAAACTAAAACACTTAAAAAAAGAGAGAAACCGAAAGTCTTAATCCCGCTTCGAAGAGCTTTTCTTTTTCTCCTTTTTACTTTTCTTTTTCTTCTGCTGATGCTTCCGTTTTTGATCATCTTTGCTCTTCTTACGCGGCGCGACATCCTCATCCGAGCCGGAGGCGGCCTTGCCGGCCCGGCGGTCGTTTTTGTCCGGCGTTGCCGAGGGGCTTCGGCGATCGGATTTCGATTTGTGTTTCCGCCTGCGGTCGCGTGGAATGAAGAATTTTGGGCGATAGTGAAATATGCGCTGGTTAAATACGAGTAGGCTTTATGACGTGGATCTGCCGTTTCTTAGAATTTACTTGACATTTCTTAGAACTGAATAATGTCCTAGCATTGAACTTCAGAGAATTGAATCTCACTTTTTAAAAATAAAACCAGAATTTTTATTATCGAGTAGAGCCACAATTTCTAAGAATCAAAATTCGATTTCTTAGAATCGAAGTGCAATTTCTTAGAATCGAAGTGCCATTTCTTATAATCGAAGTGCAATTTCTTAGAAATCGAACTTGAATTTCTTAAAATCTAACCAAAATTTCTAAGAATCAAAACGCGATTCTTTAAAATCGAACTACAATTTCGACAGTTTTTAGCTTGGGGTTGCGATAGGGGCCTCGCGGCCTAATCGCGGCGTTCTGCTCCCCCCCCCGTCGGTAGTAAGCAAGTAAGTACAGTTTCTAATAAAAAACGCAGTTTCTTAGAATCGAGCCACAATTTCTAGGAAACAAATCGCGATTTTTTAGAATCCAACTTCCATTTCTTAGAATCGAACTTAAGCTCGTGGAATCTGAGACAACTTGCAAAATTATAATTGCCGCATTTGGATAATTAATCAGACTACAGTTTAAACAGAAATTATACTAGAATAAAAGCACCGGCGACAGCCAGCCGACTCACTTTCTCGGCGTCGTCTCTGGCTCGCTGGCAGACCGACTGCGGTCATCTCGAACGTCGCTGTCGCCGCCTGCCTCGTTGCTGCCGTCGTCCGACTCGCGTCGCCGACGATGCCGCCGTTTCTTTTTATTAGCGACCGGCTTGGCAGGTTTGGCCGGCTTATTGCTAGAAGAAGCCGATTTCTTGGCCTTCTGCTTCGACTGTGTTTCGCTAGTTGTCGCCGCAGTGACTGGTTTGCTGCTATCAGCTGTCTGCTTTCGGGAGCTGCTGCGAGTGACGAAATATTTACTTGACCTTATTTTTACTAGTAGCAATATGTGAGATGTGGCGCCTGACTATAGAGATGTGGCGCTTGGCTATAGAGATGTGGCGCCTGACTATAGATATTTGGCGCCTGACTATAAAGATGTGGCGCCTGACTATAGAGATGTGACGCCTGACTGAGATATGGCGCCTAACTATAGAGAGATGTGGCGCCTGACTATAGAGATGTGGCGCTTGGCTATAGAGATGTGGCGCCTGACTATAGATATTTGGCGCCTGACTATAAAGATGTGGCGCCTGACTATAGAGATGTGACGCCTGACTGAGATATGGCGCCTAACTATAGAGAGATGTGGCGCCTGACTATAGAGATGTGGCGCTTGGCTATAGAGATGTGACGCCTGACTATAAAGATGTGGCGCCTGACTATAAAGATGTGGCGCCTGACTATAGAGATGTGGCGCCTGACTGAGATTTGGCGCCTAACTATAGAGAGATGTGGCGCCTGACTATAGAGATGTGGCGCTTGGATATAGAGATGTGGCGCCTGACTATAGAGATTTGGCGCCTGACTGAGATATGGCGCCTAACTATAGAGAGATGTGGCGCCTGTTTATAGAGATGTGGCGCCTGACTATAGAGATGTGGCGCCTGACTATAAAGATGTGGCGCCTGACTATAGAGATGTGGCGCCTGACTGAGATATGGCGCCTGACTATAGAGAGATGTGGCGCCTGACTATAGAGATGTGGCGCCTGACTATAGAGATATGGCGCCTGACTTTAGAGATTTGGCGCCTAAACTGACTATAGAGATGTGGCGCCTGGCTTTAAAGATAAGGCGTCTGACTGAGATGGCGCCTGACTATATAGAGATGCGGCGCCTGACTATAGATGTGGCGCCTGACTGTAGAGATGCGGCGCCTGACTATAGAGGCATGGAGCTTTAACAGACTAGAGGAGAGCTGGTGCCTTAAAAAGTGTCATATGCGCCAATGCGATGCTACAAAATTGAAACAGTATTTTGACTATTCAATCAAAACGATAGTAGATATTGGAGTACTGCAGACAGAAAACAATATAGTTTGCGCAAATTACAAAGCTATTAATAATACGAAGAAGCAATTTCTTTAATTTGATTTTTTATGAAAATTGAAACTGCATTAAATTTGGCCCTGGCTCATATTGCTTCTCTAGAAACGCTTTCTATGCTTAAACAAACACAGATTTTCAGCTTGGCAACGATAGCTTTTTGAATTGAATGGAATTGCTTATAATCGATGAGTCATTGTGCTATTGATAATAACCATTCTAGGAAGTAAGTCATTGTGCTATTGATAATAACCATTCTAGGAAGTAAGTCATTGTGCTATTGATAATAACCATTCTAGGAAGTAAGTCATTGTGCTATTGATAATAACCATTCTAGGAAGTAAGTCATTGTGCTATTGATAACCATTCTGAGGAAATTGGTCATTGTGCTATAATAACCATTCTGAGGAAATTGGTCATTGTGCTATTGATAATAACCATTCTGAGGAAGTAAGTCATTGTGCTATAATAACCATTCTGAGGAAATTGGTCATTGTGCTATATAACCATTCTAGATGGGTCATTGCGATAATCAAATCATTCTAAGAAATAGGCGATTGTGTTAATGATCGTTATAGGAAACGGCCAATTAAACGTTCCTATTACTGAGCATACTAGAAATGCGTCATTGTATCAATTTACTCAGGGAACACTCAGTCATGCACTCCGCCCATCCCCTCATTGCTCACCTAACGGCGGCTTCTTCAACTGGCGGCGGGCTTGCTTTCAAGTGGCTTTCAATCATTTTGGCAATGACCGGATTGTGATCCGCTGCCAGGATGCTGCTCCCTTTGCCATCACCGGCTGTCTGACTGCTGCGACTACCGCTGCTACTTCGACTGTCGCCGCTCTGACTGCGACGCTTTCCATAATCTCTATCCCGATGCTTATCAGATCGACGCTGCTGCCGTTTATCGCTTGTAGACGCATGCTGCTGCTGTTGTTGCTGACGCGATTTCTTTTTCTGTTGCTGCTTTTTTCGACGAGAGTTGCGCTCAGAAGATGAGACAGACGAACCGCTGGCGGCTGAGTCGCGGCTCTGACTCCGACTGCGATCTTTTTGGCCCCGGCCAGCGACGCCTACGGCTGCCGAGTCGCCGCCAGATTTCTTCATAAATTCTTTCATGAAGCCTTCGAAAGCGCGACGATATTCTTGCATATTCAAGGGACCGGCGGCGGAGCTGGACAAACTCAAGCCAGCAGCGTCGCCTCCGCCAGGACTGCCGGATCGGCTTCGACTTCTGCCGCCGCCGCCGCCGCCGCGTCGGTTTTTGTGACGCCGCGAGGCAGCCGATGGAGGCGAACGCGAACGGGACGCGGACGCTTCTGAGCGGCTGCCGCTGCGGCTGCGGTTTTTGAGTCGCCGATTGCTCGGACGCGGGGGCGAACGGCGGCGAGGCGCCCTTCGAGTGCTGCCGCTGCGGCTCCGGTGACGGTGTCGGCTGCGGCTTCGACTAACACTTCGGCTGCGACTGCGGCTGCCGGAGCGTCGTCGCTGTCGATGACGCGATCCGGAAGTGGCAGCGCCAGTCGTCGAAACTGACGGAGATTTTCGTCGGTTATGCCGCCTAGAGGACGGACTCTGACTAGAGGAGCCAGACTTCTGCTGCTTCTGCGGCGGCGGAGCTGGCCGTCTCTTGCCCAAGATAAAGTCTAAACAGGCGTCTTCCTTCCGACGCTTCTCAGCCGCCATAAGGCGCAGCTTAATCCGGTTAAATTCTTCTTCGCTCATCGGCGCAACGCCGGTCGGTCGAATTGGAAGGAGACCCGCCGCGGCTCCTGGTGCTGCTGCGGCTGCTACGCCAGCGGCTGCAGTTGGCAAAGCCCCGGAAGACTGCCGCCCGGCAGCGTCAAGACCGACAATAGCAGGAGCGGCGGCTACGGGCAAAGTAGGAGCTACAGTAGCCGTGGGAGCCGGAGCTGCTGCAGCAACTGTGGAAGAAACAATTGCATGATGCTGCGAATGTTGAATAGGAACAAGCGGATTAGGAGCGCCAGGATGCTGCTGAGCAAAATACTGCTGCTGCGCTCCACCAGCCTGCATATGCACCTGATGAAGCGCATGATGCTGCTGATAACCCGGCTGCCCCATTGGACCTTGAGTCAGCGTCACAGCAGGATGATGCTGAAGATGAGGTCCATGCGGCAAAATCGGCGGAACTATCGAACTTTGTGGCAGCTGGTGTTGCTGGTGCTGAGATACTGCTGGCTGCATCATCTGAGGTATCCCCTGATGACCCATGTGCTGCTGATGAAAGTGCGCCTGCACCGGCTGAAGGGTGCCAGCATCTGGCCTAGTAGCATCGTATCGCTGCTGCATAAAGGGCTGACTGTGATGCTGTGCCTGCTGATAATAGGCTTGATTATGCTGCGGGTATGCCTGCTGTTGGGACTGGCTGTAGTGGCCAGGCCTTTGATGCTGCTGCGCATTATAACCAGGCGCGTGGTGCTGGTGTTGCTGCTGCTGCTGCTGTTGGGACGGATTTCCCTGGAGCGAAGTGGAAGACGAAGTGCGCTGCATTTGCGCACTGTCGCTGCTGGTAGCGCCTGCCTGAGACGCCTGCGGCTGCTGTGCGTACTTCTGATTCATCGTGACCTGCTGCTGGTGCATCATACTAAGAGCAGTGTCGCTCTCGGAAGATCGTTTTAACCTACTGCCGCCACTGCTGCTACTAGGCCCACCAGTTAGTTCTGGCAACGGCACCAAGCTATAATCCTCTTCCTCATCCTTGTTAAGGCCTATCTCTTCATCCAGTTCGTCGAGCTCAGCTTCGTCTAGTGCGCTACCGTGTCGATCAAGATTCAAATGAACGATGACGGACGCTTCGGACTCGTCAGAGTCTGAATCAGCGGCCTCTGGGGACTTGGCCATTTCGTCAACTGCAACGACGCTAACACCGCCGCCGTTGCCGCTTTTGGTGTCCGCAGATGCGGATGAAGCAGATGAAGCAGCGGCAACGGCGGAAGACGGGCCTGATAAAGCTACAGGTGCTGAAGCTGTAGTGGTCAGCTTCGGCGCAGATGCAGCAGGATTCTGACGCCTAACTAGCGGAGGCTGTGGCTGCTGCTGCTGCTGCGGTCTTTGTTGCGTCTGAAAGTGCTGCTGCTTTATTTGTTGTTGTTGCTGTTGTTGGTGCTGTTGCTGCTGTTGTTGTTGTTGCTGTTGTTGGTGCTGTTGTTGTTGTTGCTGCTGCTGTTGTTGTTGTTGTTGCTGCTGCTGCTGAACAACAGCCGCTCTTTGAGCAGCCTGCTCTAATTGTATCTGTTCAATTTTGTGCTCACGCTGTTTCATAAAGAAAGCGGTGACCCGGTTTCTGGTGGCAATATTGCACACTAGCATGTCCGTATCGTCAACGGACTCGCCGCAATTCGGACAGCTGTGAAGGGTGGCACTGTCAGACTCAGTGTCGAATAGTCTGTTAATAATGCAGTCGTTGCAATAGGTAGAGCCGCAGCATTTAATAATAACAGCGTCTTTAAATACGTCTTGGCACAGCGGACACTTCAAATCGTCCGGTATGTCCAACTGTTCCATGGAGTCAACAAGAGTTGACGGATTCTCCTCTTCGCTGAATGGTTTTTTCTCTTTCTTGCCTAACAGTTTCGCTTCCAGATCCATCTTCGGTATGGCATACTTGCCGTCCTTGGTCATTAGAGCTCCTGGGACAGGATTGTCCACGTACAGCAGGGAGTCCTTCGGCAGGCCAGTTGTTAGCTTCATTCGCAGCTTTTTATTGTCAATCACCCGGCCGTCGGCGCCTCGGGCACCCTGACAGTCGTAGATCCAGTGGCCCTTCTGGCCGCAGCGGTGGCACTGGTAGCCCGGCGGCGGATTTCCCGTAGGCCGCTTGCGCACGCTGTAGCTGTAAGTGAATGCGGTGCGGGAGGGGGATGCAAATACAGCATTAAAATTTTGGTTCTGGGGAACTAAATTCAAGATGGGGTGCGCAGCGCTTGTGTGTGCTCAGGATTCTGTGGAATGGGTAGAATTGCCTCGGCGCTGGTGTCGTGGGACGATGTCGTTATTATGAACTGGAGATGTGCGCTGCGAACTGTGAGGATTTAAGACGGGGATTATCCAGATTTCCCGATATGAGGATTAAGCAAAGTTGAGGCTCCGTGATATGAGAATGACTTCTCTGAGACCAGCACGAGCATGCACAGGCCGAATGGATACTGTCATGGTCATATTTAAGCAGTTTACACACGCGCACACACTCTGTGCCGTAGTGGGCTGCCATCTTACGGATGGAAGTTTGCAAGGGTCAAAATTTTCAAGATATTCGATAGCTAAACTTAATGCATTATCTAGATGCCTAGCACAATATTTGATCAATAAGAGCATTTGTTAATTACCGGAGAAAATGAGTTCAATTATGGATACAGAAGAAACGATACGTGTGCTTTATCGGATTGACAACGACAATCCAAACGAAAGTTTATCATATCGATCGACAACATTTTTTTGTCTTTTTAAGCGAAGTAGCTAAAAGCTTCAAGGTTTTCAAATAATTTGCTACAACTATCGAAAAAATTAGATCCAAAATATTCCGCTAAATTATTGATCAAATTTCAGCACGCGAATACTGGGAGCCAGCTATAAGAGTTCATTTAAAGTACATGGTGCCCATTTAGATTAAGTGATGAATAACGCCTACTTACTTTACGTGTGCATATTTTTGAGTGGAATATTCAACCATCTTTTTAATTTTCTCATCCTCGCTCATGTCGGTCCGCTTCGACAAGTCGATCATGCTGGCCGTGGTGGCTGGCGGCTGCCGCTCCTTCGGTTCCTCCCGCGGTTGCTACAATTCAATTATAAAAATAAGAATTAGCAAAAAATAGTTACTAATAAATAATTTAAAAAGGCCAAAAACTCAGTAAGAAACTTTTGCAGCATGTAGGCAACCTTTTGGTGGATTTAGCCGGTGTTGACATCGACGATTCAAGTTATTCCAATCGTTTAATTGCGAAATAAGTCATATTTTTAATCGTTGATAAATGCCTTAATTACAATATGTTATGTAACTGCAAGAGCCTGAGAAGTGTTCTTCAGACAATGTTCCACATAACTCCCATAAAACTTGGCGGAGTTCATCATTTAGTATATTGTATTAATAGCCGAATGGAGTATGGAATGATTAACTGCTCATCGGGCAATGTGCATTGTAATACTTCCTTGCTGCAAAACTAGGAGATTACAACATGTCCTTTATTCTCAACCATTTAAGTATATTTGGTGAGGTAAATTTAACTGAAAAAGTACATCATAAAACACTCATAAACGCCATAATATTTTATAGAAAAATAGTTGAAAATGATATTATAAAGATAAAATGCAGCTCTTAACACAATACTTTGAATGCAGCAGACAAGCTTATTTACGCAGATATGAAAATGCAATATTTATTTTGTCAATAGCACTTTGAATGTATGCACAATGGATAAAAGCAGCTTTTTCATAGTTCTGAATTTGGCCACCTAAGTCTGAGGAATGATATACACTTGCAGAGACACGCAAACTGCAATGGAATGCGATGCAATCATAAAAGTACAAATTTGAATTATTAAACTAAACTAAAGATGGTCCACGAAACGAAAGGGTGACGGAACACGTGTGGATTTTTCTTTAATTATCGTTCTCTCCACCACAGAATGCATAAAGATGCGCATTTATATGAGCACAGACATGCATTATTTAAGCGCAAGATGTGCCAAGCATAGCAATAGCATTATCGGGTCTGACTATAACTGTAATATAGTACATTTGAAGAAATATTTATGCAAAAAATATGAGCTCGCATATTTTGCAATAGCAAAAAAGGACACATTGTTAGTTACGAAGACAGACAGACAGATCAGACAAAGAGATTATTTTAGAAAATATCAATCAAAAGAGGCATAAAAGCCGGTATGTCACGACAAGTTAATCGTTTGTTTGACAAATTTGGCAAATTGCTTGTAAAAGACGTACTGCTGAAAGCTTAACCCGAAAATGATTTCTCTCTTTTTTAAATATCTCTCATTTCAATTGTCTCATCAGTCATCATCTTCTTTACCTTTAGAGAGCTACAATAAATCAGCTTTAAAAAACCGTCGCACGAACCAATTCGCTACTTACATAAATGTTTGGCTTCGGAAAGTTGGAACTGAAATTGAATAATTGGGTAATTAATATTTATGAGGCACTCATAACAACTATTGATACGTTTTGTGATATGTAGAAATATTTTATACACTTCCGCTCGGCATAGGGGCCATTTCAGGAGCTGGTTGAAGGGGGGTATCAGAGCTGGTTTGGGGGATTATCAGAGCTGGTTGGGGGGATTATCAGAGCTGGTTGGGGGGTTATCAGAGCAGGTTTCGGGGGGGGGGTTATCAGAGCTGGTTTCGGAGGGGGGGGGTTATCAGAGCTGGTTTCGGAGGGGGGGGGGGTTATCAGAGCTGGTTTCGGAGGGGGGGGGGTTATCAGAGCTGGTTTCGGAGGGGGGGGGTTATCAGAGCTGGTTTCGGGGGGGGGGGGTTATTAGAGCAGGTTTCGGGGGGGTTATCAGAGCTAGTTGGGGCGATTATCAGAGCTGGTTAGGGGGGATTATCATGCAGAGCTGGCTGGGGGGGATTATCAGAGCTGGTTGGGGGGGATTATCAGAGCTGGCTGGGGGGATTATCAGAGCTGGTTGGGGGGGATTATCAGAGCTGGTTGGGGGGATTATCAGAGCTGGTTGGGGGGATTATCAGAGCTGGTTGGGGGGGATTATCAGAGCTGGTTGGGGGGGATTATCAGAGCTGGTTGGGGGGGATTATCAGAGCTGGCTGGGGGGGATTATCAGAGCTGGTTGGGGGGGATTATCAGAGCTGGTTGGGGCGATTATCAAAGCTGGTTTGGGAGGGCGATTATCAGAGCTGTTTGAGGCGATTATCAGAGCTGGTTAGGGGGGATTATCAGAGCTGGTTGGGGGGGGGGGATTATCAGAGCTGGTTTAGAAGAGATGTTTCATGGCTGAATAAGGGGCGACTCTCAAGCCAGTGTGATATTAAGGTGCAGTTCTTAACAAAAAAGACGATTTCTTTGCAAAGGAAAAAAATGCTTATAGATGTCAACAAGAGCATGGAGAATAAAAACTCACTCTTTTCCTGGCGGCCTACTCTTAGCAACTCGTTTCACAATAACAGAGGAATAGTTGTGCACCACTTGATTCTCGGACGCGAAGGCTGCAATAAAATTTGGGATTGGGACAGGTGAACTCAGGATCTAAATGATTCAAAGATCTGGGAATATAGGAGTTTATCCCAGCTTAGGAATCTGGAGATGTAATTTTCCTACTTGAATAGCGAATAGAACTCTCCAAGCGATGATTTTTTAATAAATAGCATTTCCATTTTCGAGTGGCGGAAGGTGATAAGGAAAAAGTCATAATTTACGACTGCTATATATTTTAAAATAATTTGAAGCTTTATTATCAATTTTACTGCCAAGTAAAACTAAAGGCTTTTATCAGCTATTTAGGTTTATTGGTAATAACTAATTAAAAGACCAATTTGACTAATGCCTCGAAGGCAGAATCTTAGATCTGGAATCCAAGAATAGGGATTATCTCAATCTGAGGATCTGGGAATAATAATTATCTCAATATGAGGATCTGGGAATAGGGATTATCCCAATCTGAGGATCTGGGAATAGTAGGGATTATTTCAAACTGAGGATCTGGGAAGTAGGGATTATCTCAATCTGAGGATCTGGGAATAGTAGGGGTTATCCCAATTTGAGGATCTGGGAATAGGGATTATCTCAATCTGAGGATCTGGGAATAGTAGAGATTATCCCAATCTGAGGATCTGGGAATAGTAGGGATTATCTCAATCTGAGGATCTGGGAATAGTAGGGATTATCCCAATCTGAGGATCTAAGAATAGTAGGGATTATCCCAATCTGAGGATCTGGGAATAGTAGGGATTATCCCAATCTGAGGATCTGGGAATAGTAGGGATTATCCCAATCTGAGGATCTGGGAATAGTAGGGATTATCCAATCTGAGGATCTGGGAATAGTAGGGATTATCCCAATCTGAGGATCTGGGAATAGTAGGGATTATCCAATCTGAGGATCTAGGAATAGGGAATAATCATTATCTGAGGATTTGGGAATATGGATTATATCAATCTGAGGATCTGGAAATAGTTCTAATCTTTGAGATGCGTTATCTCAATCTGGAGTAGATAGGCTTGAGACCAACAAGAGATTAAACAACTCACGCTTTCCAGTGCTAGAATCGTACAATTCCAAATCGCAGTCTTGCACTTTAAAGCCGCGCCGTTCGCGGATGACTTTGCGCAGATCGCGAACAGTCAGGCCGGAGCCGTCGAAGTGAATCTCCTCCATTTCTAAGTCGGATTTCAACTTGAAGAATATGGTGGAAGCCATGATTCTGGGCTGCTATATTTAGAGCAGCTACGACTCTTCGCAAACAAATCTTCAATTAATTTAGTCGACGAGCCTCAGTTTGCAGTGCTATTTTAATTACATAAAATGACATAAATGGTTCAGTCTTATTAGTAACAATGATATAAAACTAACTACAGTCTGTAAATAAGACCTATTAGTTAGCATATAAATTATTTACAATCAGTCACAACTGCAACTTTCAAGAAAATCTTTGTTGCTCAGGTTGTCATAAGTGTATTGGGACGCATCAACTTTAACATTTTGTTTGACATTCTGAATATGGACCCCGGATGCCTAATTAGATGTCTTTCAATTAAAGTTCCATGCTCCATAATTTTGAAGTATCTAAAGATTTCACGAGTTCTATCAGTTGTCAAATTTGACTAATTTGTAACAACGGAGTCAGGGGGCCGTAGGCCGGTGGTTCAGCACAGGCTCGATTCCAAGTGCAGTCGCATTAACTTGGGGCTAAATTGGAATCTCGACTTGGCTCTGTTCGTGCAATTAACGGCCTTCAGGGCCAACCCCCAAGGCACAGTGAAGTGTACATGCCTAACGATAAATAAAGTTAGGGCCGCTGTACACTCCTGTGTGGTGTGCCTGTGCGTATGACTGCGTACGTATCTGCGCGCTTGTGTGCCTGCTCAGGGGAGTCGGCGGAATGGGCAGTAATGTCTCTTAAAGTGCTTAAGGCTTAAAATGCGCCAAGGTGCAAACAACCCTCGGACTTCCAATAATAACAGACATGGATTTTGCAGACACCTACAACTTCTGTGAGTCAGAGGGCTCAGCAGTGTAAAGCGTAGGAGGGTAAAATATGATTGGTTTTTTATTTAATATTGAAATTTTCTAACTGACGCCAGCTGGCATTTTGGTTTTCAAAAGAAACCTAGGCAGTTGCCAAATTCTTTTAAAATATCTACAGGTATAATCTCTTTCAAAGCAGAAAATCAGACTCCGGTATATATTAGCCAAGATCAAAACGGAGATAGGAATCTATCTCTCAGTTCATCTATTCGTCTCTCTAGCTCCGCAGAGAGAAAGCCAATCAATATGCAAGGCTTAATTAATGCTTCAAAATTCTAATAGGAAAATGCGGCCTAGAACTGGTTCGAATACGACAGACGGTTAACCCTCCCTTCAATTGGCATCCGCAAATCCCTAGTTGACACTGAAATAGAGACAGAGAATGAGAGAAGCAAAGATTGAAAATAATTCTATGCATCCGTCTCTCGTATTTGAGGATTTTTTCAGGCGCTCTATCGCCCCCTCCCCAGGTTTAGTAGAGCTTATTAAAAACTAGTGAATGACAACATGAACAGGCAGCGAACTGTGTCTGCTTGCTGTAACAAAAATCCTATAGGGATTTCTCTCGATGGAGGATATTTCAATACTCTATAGCTCTCTCTCCGATACATCAATAAAACCTCGCAGACAGACCTCGTCTTCGTTAATGGAGAGAGAAAATAGGAAACTGTTTGATTGAGAAAAGTTTTCGGCTAATAAAAACCAAATTTGCATATGAATTCGATGCCCTCGATAAGAATATTTTACTTTGAAGCTGATTCATACTATATATTTCGCATTTTCCAAATAGGGTATTAAAAAAGAAAATTAATTACAATACAGAAAGCTGACGTCTAGACTTGAAGGCAATGCAGTGAAGTGTTGTTACGATATAACTTGATAAGAGTTGATAATTTTGGAGCTAAGCCATGGATGAAAAAATGAAAGGTATTACTGATTGTTACTCAAAACATCTTGAATAGTTGCAGCCTAGATCAAAGCATCTGGAACAGTTGCAGCCTAGATCAAAGCATCTGGAACAGTTGCAGCTTAGATCAAAGCATCTGGAACAGTTGCAGCTTAGATCAAAGCATCTGGAACAGTTGCAGCTTAGATCAAAGCATCTGGAACAGTTGCAGCTTAGATCAAAGCATCTGGAACAGTTGCAGCTTAGATCAAAGCATCTGGAACAGTTGCAGCCTAGATCAAAGCATCTGGAACAGTTGCAGCTTAGATCAAAGCATCTGGAACAGTTGCAGCTTAGATCAAATCATCTGGAACAGTTGCAGCTTAGCTCAAAGCATCTTGAATATTTGCAAGTTGCGACTTGACTCAAATGATCTCGAAAAGTGGTAGCCTAACTCAGGATAATCAAGACGGCGGTTCAAAATAAGGTCATAAGTTAAGTATGGAAGCTCGGTTATAGCAATTTCAAACTGCAGGAGTCACATAGCACCAGTACATAATGGAGCAGACGGAGACGCTCCCAAGAGACCTAACAGGCGAAGACGTCTTCTCTTTAACCAAGCAAGCAACACAAAAATGAGCTGGCTGGAAAAATCAGTTTGCAAGAATCTCATTTTCTTCCTCTCTTGCTTCCCCAAACTGCACAGAAGCCACTTGGAGATAACGAACTCTAGAAAAAGGACAGGCAAGCCTCTTCATAGACTGCGAGCAGAGTGAGTGCCGATCAAGCAAGTTGTCTCCAACAAATTTTTCCGACGAAAAGAAACGAGCAACAGTTGCTTTAAAGCAATGAAAATCGAATGAAGCCTGTAGGCACAAATTAGCTTTGGCCCTTCAGCCTCCCTCGAGAGTCGCAAACAATTTATTCCTTCATACCCCCAGCTTTGTAAGCTGCTTGCTCAAGCGAACGAATAAGAGAGAGGAAAAATAGATGCGACAGACGGACTTTGACGAAAGAGAGAATTGATAAGTGCCAAGTCGAAACTGACAAACCTTAGGGATTAAGGCACTGAAACCGGGGATTTCAGCAAAGAAGAGAGTTCAAGTCTCAGTTTTCGGGCGCGGTGCTTTCAAAACGTATCGGTTCGATACAATAGAATTTAAGGTTATTTTCTGCTACAGAATTGCAGCAAATATTGAACTCAACCAAATGGCAGAGCTTGCTATTCTGAGGCTTAAAAACCCAGCGAATGGCATAATAACATAAATTGAAATTGATATATCAGAGAAAAAGGATATAGCCATATGGATAGGAAAGAAGCGCCGCACAATGCCTCAAATAATACAATAGAGCCAAAAAACAGCAAGCAATCCAGTTAGTATGGAGACTGTGCGCTTTTAATGCAACATATCTCGCAAGATAAATAGAAATGGAAAGTAAAAAGAGATCAGATATACATGCATAGACAAAAGCTCTCTTTGCTACAATAGTTGAATATACACAGACAAGAGCGCTAATGAGATTCCCGCAGAAAAACGTTGTTTGCTAGCTAATGAGCACACTGCTCATTGGGAATAAACACACACGAACAAGTACAAGTAACACATATAGAAAGTCGAAGGAAATAAATAGGTCGGTGTGTGACCTAAAAGTGTTAATTAGTTTTTAAAATACAGTAAAAAGCTCCAATGGGAATTTGTGGCTTATTGAATGATTTTGTGAAAGACCTGAGGGAGACGACGGTAGCGTTACTAACGAAATGATGTGAGAAAGATGGTAGCGAAATTAAGTAAAACACCTGATGGAGATGGCAGCAGCACCTGACTGAAGGACATGATGGACTGGAGATGGCAGCAGCACCGGACTGGAGGACACAAAGGACCGAACATTGCAGCATCACCGGACTGAAGGACACGATGGACTGGAGATGGCAGCAGCACCGGACTGAAGGGCACAAAGGACTGGACATTGCAGCAGCACTGGACTGAAGGACACGATGGACTGTAGATGGCAGCAGCAGCAGCAAGCAAAGCACAAAGGAGGGCAAATTTCAGCCTAAGTACTACTGCACTTAAAAGCTGTCTTCGGCGTTAGCCAATATAACGCATTTTCCATCAGTAAAAGCTTAGGGTTGGGATAATTACGCATGAATAAGCAATCCTAGAGGCTGGAAGAAGGCACTCGGGTAAAAAACGCACGCTAAATTAAGGGCAGAAGAGCATTATAGGCACACAGGTAGGAACTATACAGGTGGGGGAGAATTTTATTGATTTTTCCCGCCCTTCGTTTTGAGAAGTTTTTTACAAGAGTGACAGTTCCCCTGAAAAGAATTCCCATTTTTTTGGGCACGCAACGCCGCACGCGTGTACGCGTACAACATACAGGCAGGGTTATTATCACAGGTACTGATTTCCGATGCTTACTACAGTACAATCAAGTCCAGTATACAATTTTATGTTCGCTTTTCTATCAACGTATATTAATATTATAATTTATTCATTGCTGCAGCTTAGCTATATGCTTGCTTGCTGTCGTACTGGCAATAAAAATTGGGGAACGAACGAGGCCATGAAGGCGAAGACCCAGCTACAGTGAAGGAGGTTTGGCGAGAGCGGCATCCTTCAATCTAAAATAATCCCCACCTCGGAGCCAAGGTTTTCAGGCCTAGAAGAGTAACAGAATCCACCTCTGACAGAGCACTCACGGCAGTGACAGGGAATAAAAATTCACACTGCACTCGCACTCCAACACACTTCTACTTGCATATTATATATTCCATTATGTTTCTTAGAGTAGGAAAAGAACGTAGTGCATATGCATAATTTTTTTAATATATAATTATCGTATATATTCACACTGAGAAAACGAGGGAGGCACTGGAGGTGACAGAAGCAGCCTCAAGAGACTAAAGGACGTGAGGCACTGGTGGCAGCAGCAGCCTTAAGAGACTGAAGGACACGAGGCACTGGAGGTGACAGTAGCAGCCAAGAGACTGAAGGACACGAGGCACTGGAGGTGACAGCAGCAGCATCAAGAGACTGAAGGACACGAGGCACTGGTGGCAGCAGCAGCCTTAAGACTGAAGGACACGAGGCACTGGAGGTGACAGAAGCAGCCAAGAGACTGAAGGACACGAGGCACTGGAGGTGACAGTAGCAGCCAAGAGACTGAAGGACACGAGGCACTGGAGGTGACAGTAGCAGCCAAGAGACTGAAGGACACGAGGCACTGGAGGTGACAGTAGCAGCCAAGAGACTGAAGGACACGAGGCACTGGAGGTGACAGCAGCAGAACTAAGGTTGCCTTGGAGGAGCTCACGAACCGGCAGGCAACCGAGAAAGAGAACAAGGAAACTGCAGAGAGCTGGATCGCGAACAGAGACACCGACTACATCCTGTACACAGATGGGTCGGTGGGCAAGGACGGTAAAGGTGGAGCTGGTCTCATCATCTACCGGGGCAGCACGAAGCAGGGCGAAGCTCGAGGATCAGCGGGACAGGGATGCTCGTCCACGCAAGCCGAGATCAGGGCACTCCGTATGGCAATCGATTGGTTGGACGCGGCAGACTGGAAAACGGCCACCATCGTGAGTGATAGTCAAGCAGCGCTCCGGGCTTTCCAGGACAGATGGAAGGGTGAATGGCAGGACGTGAGGCATTGCTGGCTAAAGATCGCGAAGTGGCCTGAAAGAACCCTGACGATGAAGTGGGTGGCAGGACATGTCGGAGTGGAAGGAAATGAGCTGGCGGACAGGCTGGCGGCAGAGGGACGAGGCGAGGAAGATGACGTCTGGACAAGGAAAGCGGCCACTAACCACATTCGTAGAGCCCTGGAAGGCAGGATGGAGTGGAAGCACGAGAGGGCGAAGGAAATCTACGCGAAGAAGCAGCCGGACTGGCGGAAGGAAGGAAAGTGGTACAGAGCGGCCAGGCGCGATTTTGCCAGGTTCAGGACCGGACACCACACGGAGCTGGCGGAGTATGGTGCTCGGATTGGAGCCAGGGAGAGTGGAACGTGCCGGCTGTGCAATCTCGAGGAGGAAGGCACGGAACACGTACTGTTGAAGTGCCCAGTGATGGACAACATCAGGAGGAAGACCGGCATCACGGAGATGGGCGACTTATGCGCCATGCCCGAAGAATGCCGGGCCCTTTGGAACGAGTTCCGAGACCGGGTTAGACTGAAGAGAGAGTAGGACTGTGGTACGGCAACGCCAACAACAACAACAACAGCAGCAGCATCAAGAGACTGAAGGACACGAGGCACTGGAGGTGACAGTAGCAGCCAAGAGACTGAAGGACACGAGGCACTGGAGGTGACAGCAGCAGCATCAAGAGACTGAAGGACACGAGGCACTGGTGGCAGCAGCAGCCTTAAGACTGAAGGACACGAGGCACTGGAGGTGACAGAAGCAGCATCAAGAGACTGAAGGACACGAGGCACTGGAGGTGACAGTAGCAGCCAAGAGACTGAAGGACACGAGGCACTGGAGGTGACAGCAGCAGCATCAAGAGACTGAAGGACACGAGGCACTGGAGGTGACAGTAGCAGCCAAGAGACTGAAGGACACGAGGCACTGGAGGTGACAGCAGCAGCATCAAGAGACTGAAGGACACGAGGCACTGGAGGTGACAGAAGCAGCCACAAGAGACTGAAGGACACGAGACACTCGAGGTGACAGCAGCAGCCAAGAGACTGAAGGACACGAGGCACTGGAGGTGACAGCAGCAGCCTCAAGAGACTGAAGGACACGAGGCACTGGAGGTGACAGTAGCAGCCAAGAGACTGAAGGACACGAGGCACTGGAGGTGACAGCAGCAGCATCAAGAGACTGAAGGACACGAGGCACTGGAGGTGACAGCAGCAGCCTCAAGAGACTGAAGGACACGAGATTGCAACGCACAGCATGCGCCAAAATATTCCGAGGCGATGACAACTACATGTTGATTCATAAATAAATTACAAATTCATAGCCAAAACCTGTAGTGTAACGCACACATACGAAGAGAGACGAAAAAGGAACTCAGAGATTGAGGGGTAAAAAAGCTTTAGGTATTGATTTCTGTTTATTGAAAGAGTGCAAGATAGACAGGGCGGGCGGTAGGAAGAGAAAAACCGATTTTGCTACTCAAAGCCTTCTTGACCTAAACTGGTGCTTCAATTTCAGGAAAGAAAACACCCAATTTTTAAGTGCCTCTTAAGCTGGAAAAGGGGCAAGAAGACGTTGTCAGTAGAACCACTTTAATAAATAGGGTTTATGGTTTTCTGTTTACCCAACACTTTCACGACATGTACTTTTTAACTAATAAACTAATGTTCGTCTATTGTGAATATCTTATGGTCTAATCTAATAATAAATCAACGCGAAAGAAAAAGTTGAGAAATAAAACAACACAGAGACATCATAATGATTGCTACTAAAGGCGGTATAATTAAAAATCTCTCCAGAGAAACCGTATAATTAATAGTTCGATTAAATTAGTTTTAGTACTACTTAGTTACTCGCGCATATCACCTTGTCGGTGTTTTTTGATCGAGAGAAATAATTGTGACTATAAATAGTTTACCGTATACATAATATAAGCGTAGACTAATATTACCATAATAGCGTGACTAATATAAACTACGACTTGTTTTGGCACAAATAATTGCACGATGCACACTTACTTTGACTGGTTTTATTATTATTATTATCACTCAATAAGCTATATTGATAGACGCAACAGTTATTATCAGAAACAGAGGAAATCTATTATACTATTCATAACAGCAACAAACCACCATTTAACTAGAACAAGCAGAAAGAAGGCAAATAACAGACATTAACAGCAAGTATCAGAAATATATGATTAAAATTGAGAAGATTTACTACCATTCAAAAGTACATTAACAGTCTGTTTTTATAAACAATAAATCGATTTCCGCTTTAGTTCAGTACTTATCAGCTTGTTTAATCGGCTTTCTTGCCGCTATTCACCGATATGTAGTGATAGAGTATGACCAAAAGGAACAGGCATACGCTGAGCAGATTGGCAAAGATTGACAGTTGCACGTCCGTGATCATGATGGGTCCAGTGTATTGCTGCTTTTAGTGCATGCAATGTATTGTTTTTACTTGAGCACGATTATTGAAAACATAATGAGCAGTTATGGGTCTAAAATATTAGCATGCGTAACTAACTACCTGCTTCTATCTGAACTTTAATATGTGAATCTGTCTATTAGTGTGTGAATGGATCTAATAGCGTGTGAATCTGTCTATTAGTGTGTGAATGGATCTAATAGTGTGTGAATCTGTCTATTAGTGTGTGAATCTGTTAATTAGTGTGTGAATTTGTCTATTAGTGTGTGAATCAGTCTATTAGTGTGTGAATCTGTCTATTAGTGTGTGAATCTGTCTATTAGTGTGTGAATCTGTCTATTAGTAGGTGAATTTGTCTATTTGTGTGTGAATTTGTCTAATGGTGTGTGTGAATGTCTATTGGTGTGTGTGAATTTGTCTATGGTGTGTGTGAATTTGTCTATTGGTGTGTGTGAATCTGTCTATTAGTGTGTGAATGGATCTAATAGTGTGTGAATCTGTCTATTAGTGTGTGAATCTGTTCATTAGTGTGTGAATTTGTCTATTAGTGTGTGAATCTGTCTATTAGTGTGTGAATCTGTCTATTAGTGTGTGAATCTGTCTATTAGTGTGTGAATCTGTCTATTAGTGTGTAAATCAGTATATTCGTGTGTAAATCTGTCTATTAGTGGGTGAATTTGTCTATTTGTGTGTGAATCTGTCTATTGGTGTGTGTGAATCTGTCTATTAGTGTGTGAATCTGTCTATTAGTGTGTGAATCTGTCTATTAGTGTGTGAATCTGTCTGTCTATTAGATCGGTAACGTAAAATGATATGTGAATAAGGTACACATGAAAAATCATGCCTAATATTCTACATAAACACTTTTACATTGCCTAACAAATGCTTGCACGCAATAACAATCTTTTTCTAGACTAAATTTCCAAGAACTAGACCATTACAAAGATGAAATAATGAAAATGATTCAGTTAGCCAAAGAAGAATATTAATGTGATGGTAAATAGCTATCAACATTAATATATTTATAGTCTATACGATGAGGTGTGATAACAGTGACACGAGAACATTTTAAAGAGAGTTTGTTAACAACTTGATTAAAATCCAATTTCATATACATATTGTATAATTCCGGTGCATAAATAAATTAGTAATATTGGTTGAATTTACACGGAAAATTTATGCTACCGAACAGAGATAAGAATTAAGGTTGGGCTTTCAAATTTGAACGGCTGTTTTCTAACTCTGCATGACAAGGGCTATGCTAGATTATACGAGATCTACTACTGACTGACACAAGCTTAACGACAGATAGATAATAAAGTAAACAAAAAATAGTTTTACAATGCAATTAGTTATAACACATAAACGATATATATGCCAATGTATTATAAATTAAATATTTTCTGAATAAGAAGTCCGTAAGGAGTCTCTAGCGAACAAAAATATTATGCAATGTAAGCTTGAAAAAGCTTTATAATTATATAATAGTTACGCGGAGGAACATTATAATAATAATTAAATTAGCTAAGGATACACAACGGAAAAAATTGAACTCTTTTTCTCTCTTAGCAAGAAAATAAAATCAAATTAGATAATTATTATTGATCAATCAAGACCACAATACCCAGGTTGTGTACTACACTATAATGAAACGAAACACCAAAAACGACCCAAATATGTTTTTCCAGTTTAATAAATAGTCTATTAATTAATTTGCTTAATTAGGGGCCGCATAACTATTCACCATATTCAATCGATACTGAATGCCGCTAAATACCAATAGCAGTACGTAGATGCCGGCAGCGATGAAGCAATTATTAGATAACTGCTTGTACCGATCGTCAATGTATTGATAACTGTAGCCAGAGCTGGCCCATTTCGCCTGGTCAAAGTAGATATCTTCGGCTAGAGCGACCGCATTGACACGGGCAAATATGCCAAGCAGTAGCAGCATCACAATGCCCCACACTGACAGTACAAGCAGTGAGACTGACAATTTCGGGCCGAGCAGAGCCATGTTCTTGATGCTAATGACCAACTATTTGCTTTAGATTAATTTTAGCAAGCAATTATACAAACAATATTCAAGTCTTTGTCGTCGAAACAGTTAAGCATGCATTCAATATTCGAAATGATGGTTAAAAATTAAAAAATCATAAAGATAAAAACACAAAACACTTCTGACTCAACAGCTGGATAAAATAGTTAGTTAGGATTAGAAAGTAAAGCTGGGTTATCTCTAACACACTGCATAACCAAACGGGAAGTCAACTGACCTACATGACCAAACGGGAAGTCAAATAACCTACATGACCAAACGGGAAGTCAAATAACCTACATGACCAAACGGGGAGTCAAATAACCTACATGACCAAACAGGAAGTCAAATAACCTACATGACCAAACGGGAAGTCAAGTAACCTACATGATCAAACGGGAAGTCAAATAACCTACATGACCAAACGGGAAGTCAAATAACCTACATGACCAAACGGGAAGTCAAATAACCAACATGACCAAACGGGAAGTCAAGTAACCTACATGATCAAACGGGAAGTCAAATAACCTACATGACCAAACGGGGAGTCAAATAACCTACATGACCAAACGGGAAGTCAAGTAACCTACATGACCAAACGGGAAGTCAAATAACCTACATGACCAAACGGGAAGTCAAATAACCTACATGACCAAACGGGGAGTCAAATAACCTGCATGATCAAACGGGGAGTCAAGTAACCTACATGACCAAACGGGAAGTCAAATAACCTACATGACCAAACGGGAAGTCAAGTAACCTACATGACCAAACGGGGAGTCAAATAACCTGCATGATCAAACGGGAAGTCAAATAACCTACATGACCAAACGGGAAGTCAAATAACCTACATGACCAAACGGGAAGTCAAATAACCTACATGACCAAACGGGAAGTCAAATAACCTACATGACCAAACGGGAAGTCAAATAACCTACATGACCAAACGGGAAGTCAAACAACTAGACAAACAACTAACAAAATGTAAACCAAAGTTAAAAGACTTTTACAGTTTAAACTAAGCAAATTTTATATATTTCAACAATTTAGCGTGCATTCGAACAAAAATTGGATATCAATAGCGGAATCTATATAAAAATAGTTATGAAATACTGAATTAGAAAAACACGCAGAACGCAGAGATTTCGCGAGATGGGAATTTAATTTAGAGATAATTATTGGGAGAAAAATATTAAACTAAATTATTACTGTATAGGACTGATTCCAAATTAATTTATCAACGAGATTTGATTTACAAATAAGTAAAGATGAAAGTCGCACGTAAGATTCAATAACGATTATTACAAATATTTAAAATCGCTAGCACAAAGAATCAAACATCTTCACCAAACAACTCCCACGTAATGCACGTTAATTAGAAAAAATAACTGAATTTTTACATAGAAAAATCTTTACCACAATTAAAAAACACAACGATTACAAATTAACCGCAGTACACTACTCAATCTTGACAACTTAAAGTAGTAGATAGCGTATTTTTTCTTGACGTGTGCTTTAGATAATTATACTGCGCAAAATTTACAGATAAGGACAATTAAATATAGCTTGTACTGTCTCTCTGATAATGGAATTCTTCATTAACTCACAGGAAATTGACACGTAAATCTTAAAATAAAGTATTTATACCATTAGTCTGCATTTAGCCAATATATTGCTTGTTTCATTCGAATAGAGAAGCCAATAGACAGAACTCAAAGGGATGGGGCAGCCAGCTGACTCAACACAAAGGAAATCAAATGGGTTTAAGATGGACTCTAAAGATTAGGAAGAAGCTATGTTAAGGGCCTTTGGTTGCTACTTAAAGGGCGTAACGGGGTCAACTGACCCCCTCACTGAGGGTGTCACGGCTCAGGGTGGGTGGGGGGCAACGGGGTCAGATGACCCCCCGTCGAGTAAATCAGAGGGGGGAGATGACCACCTTTCAAGTAAACCAGAGAGGGGTCAGATGACCCCTCACGAGGAAAACAGAGGGGCTACGAATTAAAAAAAGCCATACTTTTTACCTGCCAGGTTGTTATCCAGGATTTTAGAGGAAGAGCAAGGGGGTCCGTTGACCCCGAAAAATTGATAAAAAATGTCTTACTAAAAAACCTTATCAAAGGATATGGAGTCAGCTGACCTCCCTACGCGCTAGACTCGACCCTGCTCCAATCAGATTAGTGCATACTTCTACTGTTGACAAGTGAATTATCAAATTCATGTAATAAAGAATCGCGTATAGTTTAATAAAACAACAAACAATCGTACGCATCAGGCATTAATAGGCTGATAAGCGCTGACAGCGCCGTCTGGCGCCGGCTGTCGGCACCTGCGCACGCACAGATAGATAACGGCGGCCGACATCAAAAGAAACGGCAGACCCAAGCCGCACAGAATGACAATAATTACCAGGGTTGACACAGCATCGGCTGGCGGCTGGCCGAGGCCAACGGAAACCGTCCTTGGAGAAGGTAAAGTAAATTAAAGTTTGGTTTACTAGCGCGTAAAAGCTGTAGCCGAAATCAAATTAAAATGGCTGGGATTTTTAGCTTTCACTTAGTAAAAAAATTAAAATACTGTTAGAATAGGACCCATATTACAATTGATACCAATCTAGCACTACGGTTTTTAATAGCCGGATCTGAACCAATGACAATGGCAATTGAATTTTCGATAATGGCACCTAGATGTTCGATAATGGCACCCAGATTGTCTATAATGGCACCTAGATCTACTATAATGGCCCCTAGATTTTCGATAATGGAACTTTGATTTTTGATAATGACAAATAGATTTTCGATAATGGCACTTAGATTTTCGATAATGGCACTGATTTTTTCAATAAAATGGCATTTAGATTTTTGAAAATGGCTCCTAATTTTTTGATAATGGCACTCAGATGTCCGATAATAGCACCCAGATTTTAATAATGGCACCTAGACTTTCAACAATGACACCTAAATATATATTTTCGATAAAAATCAATATAGATTTCTATTATATAATTAGCACTCTTGATTAAGGCAGATGTAAGATTTCTAAATGAACCTAAAAAAAGACTTATTAAAAAGTAATAAAAGCCCGAATAAAATGTAAAGCACTCACCACACAGTATAGTTAGTTGCAGCGTAAAACTTGTCCTTGGGAATGCCAAATGTGACATTAATAGCTCTGGCGCCGGTTAACTGAAGCAAATCGCCTCCATACAATGGATAGGCAAAGCTATTGTTAAGCGCCTCAGTTAAGCCAACTGACAACTGAACAAGGTCCGTATGCTTCACAACTGTACTGTTACTAATAGTACGCTTCTCAGCTTTATAGCACACCGGTTTCCATTGAGCGTAGCAAGAATCAGGCGAAAGCCAATTAGACATTCGAAATACACCGGGCGTGAATTCGTCATCAATATTGAGTACGTATTCAATCTTCTGTTCTCTCTGCATTCCATCGGCATCTGGTGTGCCGTCTAAGAGAACAGTTTCAACACCGAATCTGGCATCTGGCACGCTGCTAAACAGATCTTTGAGTTGGAATTCTACTTGAGTATTATTGCTAGTGAATTGCAACTGAGGCAGATCGTCCGCTCTGCCTACTGTAGGCGACAATTGCACTTTTAATTTCAAACTGCTGCCGTTCTTTTTAAATATTTCAGCTAGCTGTTCGTCTCCAGCGTTATCAACTGAGTAAGTGGCCGGGTCAACCTCCGGTGCCATCGTTTCTGGTGCGATTCATAATGGCGATTAGGATGAGATATAGGTGCCCTATAGTAATCAATTATAGGCTGGTTTTCTAATGGGGTTTAAAGGGAATTCTACAGATTAGAGGAGAATTCTATTAGTGGATTAGAGAAAGTTCTATTATCGGATCAGAAGGGAATTCCATTACCGGATCGGAGGGGAATTCTATTATTTGTTTAGAGGGGAATTCCATTATCGGACCGGGGGAATTCTCTTATCGGATCGGAGGGGAATTAATTTATCGGATCGAAAGGGAATTCTATCATCGAATCGAAAGAAAATTCCATCATCGGATCGAAGGGGAATTTTATCATCGGATCGGAGGGGAATTCTAATGTGGAGATTCCTAAACTGTAAGACCCGTAGATACAGGAGACATTTAGTGCAAAGCAGATCTATTAGCACCTTACCCATCATACTATAAGCAGACAAAACAAACTGAGTCAAGCCGTTGCTCAGAATCTCCGGTGCCTGTTCCAGCCGCCACAGAAAACTACTGAACGGATAGACGTGAGTAGTATTAACAGGATTTGTTGGAATCTCGACTTTGTCATTCTTGTCGGAGTATTCGATTAGCTAAAATTATATATAAAGGATGCAGTTGAAAATATCATTATCAAATTAGCATTGTGTCAGAGTACTGGACTTACATTGGTGAAAGCAAAAGTAAACTTCGACATTAATTTAGCTTTCGGATTGCTAAACGACAAAGCACTGGCCTTGTCCGTTGAATTGGCAGAGAATATATCAGGCCAGGACACGCTGGCTACTTGTTTAGGATCGTCAAATTGAGCATAGGAGATGGCCACATCGCCGAGGCCCTCGCCAACTGTGACAAATACATGTAGAGAATCTGCGCTGCGTTGCAAGCGACTGTACACAAGCAGGGTGCCGTTGTTGCACAGCGATTGACAGCTTGGATTGACCTCTGTTACGAACTAGGGTTATATAGGGAAGAAAATGTTTATGTAGTAAAGTAATGGATTTTGCTGATTTGTTTTTCTACACAGTCAAGAGCTAAGGTTTTATATGCTCAATGATAATAATAATAATTGACTACGCCTGCCCTAATTGGCAGATGTGCAACCAACAGCTCAGCCGCAGCCATTGCGCGGCGCATCTGAAGACTGTTCAGTCCAAGGATTGGGGGTCGCCACACAGCTTCAATTACCCCAGCTAATGCTGGCACTCATTTTACAGCTGGGTGAACTGAAGCAATACAGAGTGTGTTAAGTGTCTTGCTGAAGGACACACAAATTGTTCCAAGTGGGATTGGGATCAAATCCTTAGCCTTCTAGTCATGAGTCTGACGCTCTAACCATTAGGCTACAGCCCCCCTTAGGTTCACAAACATTAAATTGCTTTTTTCATTGAATTACTTTAAAAAATCAATTGTTATATAATATGTTTTATAAGTAAGTTTCTATCCAAATTTAAATATAATACTACCTTTGTAGCATAATACTGGGGATCAGGCAATATCACATTTTCAAGATTTTAAAGACTCAATGCCTATATTTAATTAACTTTAGAAGTACAATACAATAATGCATTTTTTTCCAGGTTCTATCACCTGTAAAGTCAAAGTGTATAAATAAACTATCAATTTTTCTTCCTACTTACTAGGGTAGAAATACAACTCTACTATGAGTAGAGTTAAAAGGATGACCAGATTGAAAGATGTAACAGTTTAAAAAAAATCATTTCAAGCTGCACAAGTCAACTTTTTTCCAAGAACACAAAACCAAGGTTAAAACTGACAAGTGTGCCAAGAATTACATGTTTAAAATTTTGTCTAACCCCTACATAATAAAAAAATACAAACACACACCACACACTAAAGTTTTTTGGGGGGTGCTTACTATCAAGGGGATGCTTGCTCTCTAGGAGGGTACTTGCTATTTGGGAAAGAGGGATACTAGCTACATGTATCTACAATTCTACATGTATGGGATTCTTTATATCTAGAGATGTTTGCTTTTTAGGGATGCCTACAAAGAAGAAAGAATTGGTTCTTAAAAGAATATGCTTTATAAATTGTTTTCCATGAATAATATTTGCTCCTTTATTATTGGGCACCCTGAAGGGGGGCACTAGATTGCTAGTCTTTCTTTCTCAAAATAATAAAAAGACAATAAAAAAAGCATTTGCAAGGATAACAGGCATCCCCCTTAAATAGAAAACAGTCTCCAAGACAAAAAACATTCCTCTATATAGCAAGTATCCCCAATAATAAGCAACCTTAGACATCAAACATACCCTAAGATAGCAAGTATCCCCTAGATAGCAAGCATACCCCCTAAAGAGAATAACTCTCAGATAGCAAGCATTCCTAATAGTAAACAACCCTAGGCAGCAAGCCTCCTAAAGATAGCAAGCATCTTCTAATAGGAAGCACCCTAAGTAGCAAGCATCTTGTGCATCCCTTAGATAGCAAGTACCCTCTAATAGTAAGCAATTCTAAGCAGCAAGCATCCTTCCAAAAAGCTAGGGATTGGACACGATCACAATTTCATGAATTCACAAACATTTTTTCACAATTATGATTTCCTTGAAACCCATTTATGAGGTCATGAATTACTGCTTATTTTTGTGTTTAAATGATAACTTTCTATTTAATTTAGTACAATAAAAATGTGAACACAATTGTTGACTTTACAGCAATACTAGTGAAGTGAGCACTAGTTTAGTGTTAGGTGCCCCCTTTATCAGCTGTGCCCTGCGCCCTTCTGAGCTGTTGGCTGCCGCTGGCCGCAGCTCTCCCTCTCGCTCCCTCTCCCTCTCGACCTCTCCCGCTCCCTTCTCTCCCTTTCCCTCCCTCGTTGTCCTTTTGTCTGCCTGCGCTCCCTTTTGTCCCCCCTTTTTCCGGTTTGTTTGCGTTCCCAGCGTCTGAGCTTCTCCGCTCAGCCTGTCCTTGATTCTTTGTCTGTCTCCATCCCCCCTTTTGTGTGGCTGCGTTCTCTTGGCTCGAGTCCAGCCAGTTCCGCTTGTCCTCTCTCTGTCTGGCCGTACGGGAGCGGATCACGTGCCCCAGGCGCTCTGTCCTTTTGCGCTCCCTTGTGCAATCTCGTGTGTCAGGCTCTAAATTAGGAAAGGCGTCCTTGCCTCTCAAGTTGGGGGTTCCGCGCCTGTTTCTAAATTTAGATCTGAATCACGCCAGATTGGGGGGCAGTGAGAGCGGCCTTGCGTACTCTGGCGCAATGGGGAGGCTTTCACTGTATGGTGAAATCGATCCGCTACCCTATAAGTACGGGCCTCTCGTGCCTCTGTTTGGCAACCCTCTGTGAAACCTCTCGTTTACCTGTGCGTTAACTCTTCTGATAACTGCTCTCTTGGAAGTCCAGCGCAGCTTGCGCTAGGCCTTGGCCAACCCATTTGATTTCTGATCCATCTGCGACTGTGTGTCCTCGAGTGTGCTAAATCCCAACCGAACTAACAGAGACTAGCACAGTTCCTCATCCCCGCACTTGAGCCCGGCAGGACCGCTGACGAGGTGTGCACCGGTACGAACTGTCAAATCTGCACGGCGTGCTGAGTTCTCGTGTCTCGTTTATTTCGCTCAGCCCGGAGTCTCCCTCACCGAAGTACAAGATCCGAGCGAGCTGGTGGCAGCACTACCTACTCTACAAGTATCGTTTCTAAGAAACAGGCAGCTAGAGGTCACCGCCCTGCGCCAGGAAACCTACCAGGCCATCCCGAGTCAACATCGAAGAAGCCTGTACATCACTGGTGGCAGCGATTCTATTGAAGACCTCGAGACAACCCAGAGACAACAACAACAAACACTTCACTGGAGGCAGCGGTGGGATCCGACTTCGAAACACCCAAGCCAACCGCCCTTTTTCGAGAACGACTTTTCGGTCAGCTACGAGATCAGCATGTTCAACGAGCGAGACGAGAGCCGGAGTAGCAGCCGGCTGGATCAGCACATCAGCAGTTCGAGGCCTGCGGCAGCAGACGCCGCCGCAGCAGCAGCAACGACCGGTGACTTCTGTCAGAGGCCCGCGCCGAGGCGAAGTGTACGAAGCGAGGTGTCCGAGGACCCGCCAGATGAGCTTCTGCGAGGCTTGGATGACCTTGGCCAGACCGTCAGACCCTTGGACCTGAGGACCATGATGGCAGCCCTGCAGCAGCAAATAGAGCGACCGGTGAGTAAACAGATTAAGATTGTTAAATTTACTCCAAGTCAGGACATTCATGTCTGGCTTGCCGCGTTCGAGCAGCGTTGCGAGATTGAGCGAGTCGTCGACCCGTTCGAGATGAAGCAGCACCTCATCGCGAGTCTAGATCTGTCTACTGCGTATCCAGCCCTGCCCAGCATGCATCTGCCAAGGTTCGCCAGCTACGAGGAGGTTAAACAGCGTTTAATCGAGCGATTTACGCGCCACGGTGGCGCTGATGAGTATCGAGAGCTTCTAAGGAGGCGTCAGCAAGGCAAGAATGAGTCCGTAGAAGAGTACGCTGACTCGCTGCGCACCCTAGGGGAGCGCGCATACCCGAGGATGCACCCCGAGGACCGCGAGAAGGAGCTGGCTGATCAGTTCCTTGCCGGCCTGCGAACCACCCCAGATCTGCGAGAACGACTGTATTGGGTGCGCCCAAACAAAAGCTTGCTGCAATTCGAGAGCTGCACCGTCTAGAAGGTGCCAGAGAGCTGGCTCAGCGCTCCGCTCAACCCCCGGTTAGGATGTTGGACGGGGAGCAAGACGCTCGCCCGATCCCAGACGCCACTGCGCAAGCCCTGTTAGCTTTGACTGAAGTACTCGAGAAGCAGCAGAAGCTGCTCAGCGACTTGGCTCAGCGTGATCAGCAGCAGCAGACGAGCCCGCCGACGAAGGCCATGATCTGCTATGGCTGTGGTCAGCCAGGCCACCGTAACGCCCAGTGCCCGCTCCGCCAGAACCAGGGAAACGGCCAGCCGGAAAGCGCCCACGGCACCGCCCTCCGAAGAGCCGAAGCCCCGGCTACTTGGCAGACTCCGAGAGGTCACGAGAAGAAGAGGATGTCGGCTGCGCAGGCGCCAATGCCCAGTCCGACAGTCGCTCGTCAGTAAGTGGCGCGGAGCCCGGAGGTTTCGTGGACACCTCCGATGATCAAAAAATCCATGTGCGTGAGGCCGATCCGTACGTCACAGGTCGAGTTGCGAGTCGAGAGGTCGCTTTCCTGCTAGACAGCGGCAGTAGGAAAAACTTTCTTGGTTCGTCAACCTGGGCCGCTATTAGACGCCGGATGCCTCGGTGTATCATATCGCATGCTATCCCAGACTGCGTGACCATGTACGACGGTACGCAACTACCCCTTGCTTGTAAGGTGATCATCCCGGTGGAGTTCGGTGA
This sequence comes from Macrostomum lignano, assembly GCA_002269645.1. Taxonomy (NCBI): domain Eukaryota; kingdom Metazoa; phylum Platyhelminthes; family Macrostomidae; genus Macrostomum; species Macrostomum lignano. The sequence goes on from NIVC01000362.1 coordinate 415,837, forward strand.
TGTCGTCGCGGACACCGAATTTCTCGTCACGGTCACCGATTGTGAAAATTTACTTGGTGTATCTTTCATGCGTGAACATTGCCAAAACTTGGACTTCGCTCAAGGAATGCTAAAGTTCAACAATGGCGCGTGCATTCCCGTTCGCTATTCGCGCCGTGAGCTTCAATCATGCCGGGTGTACACCTCCGAGAAGTGCATCCTGCCGCCGAGAAGCTCAGCGCTGCTGGCCGTCCAGTTGGATGTCGGCCACCCCGAGAATCGAGGATCGCCATCAATCGTCGAGTTGGTGAAGTCGAGACTGCATCCCAGCTGCAACACTCTGGAAGCAGCTCCAGCTCTGATGACTATGCCTGAAGGTCGAGGCTACATCGAGGTTGTCAACACTGCTGACTGCGAGGTGTTCCTGCAGACGGGCATCCGCATTGGTGTTGCGAAACCACTTAGAACTGCCGACCTGATGTACCTGGAAGAGACGCCGGAACCTGAAGTTCGACATCTGCCAAGGAGCCCTGCAGAGCCCAGCACAGCTTGGCTAGAGGAAGTCGAAATCAACAGCGAGCTGTCCGAAGATCAACGACAGAGAGTGCGAATTCTACTAGTTGAGTGTCAAGCAGCCTTCTCGAAGCATCTGCTAGACGCTGGCCTGACACACCTGGTGACCCACGAGATCATGCTGAAGGATCGGACACCAGTTGCGCTACCACCGCGCAGGATCCCGCCTCATCTGAAGGACAAGCTAGACGCCCTGCTAGACGAGATGCTGGCGAAGCACATCATTCGCCCGGCCTTTTCTAGCTACAACTCGCCAATGCTGATAGTGCCCAAGAAGGACGGCAACATCCGGCTGGTGCATGACTTCAGAGCTCTCAACAACAAGTGCGTGTACCACCCGTACCCGCTGCCGCACATTCAGGAGACTTTCGCAAAGCTGCGTGGTGCCCAGTGGTACTCTAGCTTGGATCTCGCTCAAGGATTCTGGCAGATCCCGCTGCGCGACTGCGATCAGCACCTGACGGCGTTCTCTGTGATTGACCGCGGACAATTCTGTTTCAATGTTCTACCGATGGGTCTCCACGACAGTCCCGGAAGCTTTCAGCGTTGCATCAATAAGCTCCTGGACGGCCTGACGTCAAAGACTGCGCTTGGCTACATGGATGACATCGTGGTGCACTCCGTGACCTTCGAGGAGCAGCTGGACAACCTGCGGACTGTACTCCAGCGGATTATCGCAGCCAACCTCAAGATCAAGCCGAAAAGTGCCATTTGTTCCTCAAGGAGCTGCATTATCTAGGTCACGTCGTGACTCCCGACGGCCTGAAGACCTGTGAGGACAAGATTGCGCAGATCCGTGATTGGCCCGTGCCACAGTCCGTTACTCAACTAAGACAATTCCTAGGCCTCGCCAATTACTACCACAAGTTCGTGAACGGCTACGCTGGATATGCTGCGCCGCTGCATGCCCTGACTCGAAAGGACATCGGCAGCCTGCGGCAGCATTGGACTGATGAGCACCAGATAGCGTTAGACACGTTGAAGAAGAAATTGTGTTTGACTTAAGTTCTCGCTCTGCCTGAGTTCAACTGTGAAGTTTGTCCTCGACACTGATGCCTCAGACATTCGCATAGGCGCTTGTCTTGGACAACGGCAATCCGACGGCGTCGAGCGCCCAATTGTATTCTTTAGCCGGAAACTTCGTGATCCTGAGAAGCGCTACACGGTTACGAAGAAAGAGCTGCTTGCAATCGTGGACGCTATGCGACATTTCCATCATTATTTAATTGGCAAGAAGTTTGAAGTTCGTTCTGACCATCGGGCCTTGCTGTGGCTGCTGAACCAGACGCAGGTCACAGGCATCTTGGGCCGTTGGATTGAGCGACTGAGCGAGTTCCGCTTCCAGCTTCACCATCGCAAAGGCAAGGACCACGCCAACGCTGACGCCCTGTCAAGACGCCCGGAGACACCACCGGTTGACTTCAAGCATGGCCGACTGCTTGAGCATCCCGATTCTGCAGCCCGACACGATGATGACACCAGCTTGGAGCCGGACTTGAACACCACCCGGAAGGCCACTGCAAGACCAGCCCTTTCGAAGAAGGTCCGCACTCGCAACAAGGAGGCCAAGACTGCCCTGGCCGAAGACCTGAAGGCCACCGCGCCAGCAGCCCTTCAGCACGACGACCATCGCCGCAGTCAACGCCAAGAGACCGGTCTGGACAGCAACCCGGAGGCCACTGACACCTCAGCCCTCCGCAGCGACGCCCATGCCAACTGCCGATACTTGGAGATTCGCCCAGACGAAGCCTCGGAGGCCCCTGCTGACGTAGACCTCCTTGACGATGTCCAAGACAGCGGATCTCGGGACATGGAGACGCCCATGGACCACGACTCAGAGGCCACTGAACAAGCAGCCCTCCTGATGACGGCCCACAGTGCAGATCCAGATCAGCAATGTAACTGCAAACCCCCGGAGTTTTGCGCTGAGAGTTCTCGCCGTGTTGACAGAGGCCAGACTCTCGCGACGGCTGCAAGGTCAACGCTCTGTCCCCCGAGCCGACAGACAGCTGCTCATCGCCTGTGCGGAAAGTCGAGTCCCCCGTTGCGACACCGCCCAGTGCAGGAGAAAACTCACCCAATGTCGACGATTTTGGAGCCGACGGCTACGGCTGCCTGCGACGGGGCGTGCTTAACGTGTTGCGTCTCGCCCTCCAGCCAAGAGTCGCCTGGGCTGTGCAGTGGAGGCAAGTGCACTGCTCCAGCTGCAGAAATTTCTGTCAAGAGAGCGACGATGAGAAACTTCGAAACGAGATCAGCGATCGTACGCCGACGTTGTGAGACAAAGTCCCTCGGAGCGACCTAATCCTGACGCCAACAAGACGGAGTCGTGTGATCAACTGCGAGCCAAAGAAGCGGAGACTGCGGGAGTCATGACCCCTCAGCCATGCCGTGCTGTGCTCACGGATTTTCTGAGGTTGCTGATGACGCGGCAACAGTTTGTCGACGCGCAGCGCGCTGACTGAGCTATCAGCTACGTGTTCAACCTGGTCGAGAACAAAGCCCCGAAGCCCGAGTTCGACGCCCGGTTGCGGCTGACGAAGGAGCAGCGGAACCTGCTCGGATATTTCGAGAATCTGCGAGAGGACAACGGCCTGCTGATGATCGACCTGACTGATGGCCAGCAGTCCTCGAAGGTTGTCCTACCCGAAGCCCTCGGTGCCCAGGTGCTCCAGGAGCTCCACAGTTCGCCACTGTGTGGACACCTAGGCCAGACAAAAACGCGGAAACGACTGCGAGAAAGATTCTGGCGGCCCGGATTAGCCCGTGTCACCGAGAATTTTATCAGCGAATGCCGTGCCTGTCTCGAAAGCAAATCGCGAAGGCGAGACAAAGTTCCAGTTCAAAGCTTCCCAGGCTGCGAAGTACTAGGAAGAGTACACTGCGATGTAGTAGGCCCTATTGCCCAGAAGAGCAAGAGCGGGAACCGCTACATATTGACCTTGTGCGATGCAACGTCGAAGTACCCGTTCGCCTACCCGATGAGGAACCAGAAAGCCAAGACTATCATCAAGATCCTGCAGGAGCGCCTCATCCCAGATTTCGGTGTACCCTGTTGGATCCACACGGACCAAGGAACCAACTTCACCGGCTCCGCTTTCAAGAAGTTCTGCAACCTGTTTGGCATTCGACATACTACAACAACTCCGTACAACCCAGCTTCCAATGGTCAAGTCGAGAACCTCAACAAGCAGCTGAAGAGCGTTCTCACCTGCCTCCTCGAGCGAAACCACAATGACTGGGACACCTTCCTTCCAGCCTGCCTGATGGCTCTCCGCTCCAGTGTACACCCGGTGACAGGATTCACGCCCCACTACCTGGTGTTCGGCCGTGACTTCCGACTGCCGATCGACAACGCGCTGAAGAAGCTGCCCGAGTATGCCGACTTGCCCGACTATGTCAAGGACTTCCAACGCCGTCTCGACGATGCCACCGAGCTAGCCAAGGATCGTCTGCATCTCCATCAGCAACTGCGAGACGAGCACTACTCCAACCTGCCGAAGGCCAAGAAGCTCAAGCCCGGTGATTTGGTTTTCCTCAACAACCCGGTGCTCGAACCGGACGAGGCAGCGAAGTTTCATCGACCCCGCAAAGCACTCTATGAAGTCATAGAACCCAAAGGCGAGGTGGTCTACAAAATTCGCCGTAGACTGTCCAATCCGCGAGCCAGACGGGATGAACTTGTTGTTCATCGCCGCAACCTGCTCCACGTTCCTGACGCTGACTACGCGATGATTTCAGATCCCGAAGTCGAGAAGGCGAAGAAGCGCAGACGACAGCCAGATGATCCTGACGGTGCAGGACCCGCGACCCTGCCACCGGTTCCCGAGGACGAGCTCGAAGATCCCGATGACGACGAGGATGACGATGTGAGGCCGGCTCTCTGGTGGTACTTCCGGCCTCTGGCGATCCCGGAGGTGCAGCCAGGAGGTGGACCGATCACGACACCAGCGAACCAGGCAAGTGCACTTCGGCGTGAGCCAGTGCCGTATGGTGAATGCCACTTGCGTGAGCCTGTTTCTAATGCATCTGTGCCTGCTGCTTCCTTTTCGCCTGTCCATGTCCCTACTCCCCCCGAACCTTTTTCTGCAGTAAAATCTCGTGTACCATCGCCATGCACCACTCAGGTGGAAGCGCCTGTAGAGCCTGTAGGTTTAGGTAGGCTAGCTAGGGATCGTAGGCCTCCAGAGGCTTCTTATTAGCGACAAACTAGGGCGCAAACGTACGCTAGTCGCACCGCCCGCATGCGCGCACAAAATTTCAACCATTTTAGCGAAGAATTGCACCAATCTCGCCCGCCAAAACGAACGGACCACTCAAGCTCCGACGAGCGAGCGACAGCGCAGTGCAGACAGCTGTTCTGCCCTGGCGATGCTGGCCCCGCCATCGGCGCAGCTGCTGGCCAATGGGAAAGTGCGCCCCGGACTCCCTGGGTCCAGCGCGTACATCCCAGATTGCGTCTTGGCCAGACTCTGTATAGTCGGTCCCCGTCACCGCCGCCCAATTGACGATCGCTGCCGCCGGACCGACGCCGTAACGACCAGACGCCTTGGTCAAGGGACGCCTCGCGACTGCGACGTCGCCGAGGACGCGGACGGCATCACCAGCGACAGGAGAACTCGCAGCCGGAGGTCATTGACCTCACTGGCGAAGACTCCGCTACCCGGATCCACCGTTTGCGGTCCTCGCTGAGCCACCAGAGTCATGATGACCCACGGGTCAGCCCGAGATCAGAGGCCCACCGGCAGCGACATCCCCGACGACCTGTCAATCCGGTGACCATGGCAAGGCCATCGGCGGCCGCGCCCTTGCATCTACCCGGAGGCCCAACCAGCTTTGCCGCTTTTGCGGCCGCATTCGGTGCAGACGGCCCTACAGCTAGGTCTTCCATTCCGGAGACGCTGAAGCCCATTGCCAGTCAGCCGCAGGAAGATCCCCCGGGTAAAACTGCAGCAGCGGCCGCAAAGCTGATTGTGACTGGGGGCAACAGGGCTCCGACATTGGTGAACATGGGCACCCAGACCTCCGAGGCTGAATTCAGCGACGCCAACGAGATTACGTATAGCTGGAGCGACCTCGCCGAGGAGCTCCAGCTTGCTCTGCCACAGGCCCCGCCCAACTCCCCGGCCGAGCCCCGCTGCATCAATGCCGCCACCCAGGCTGAGGGCCCATCCAGGGCCAACGCATACATTCAGGCAGCCAACCCGCATGATGCCGACCTCCAGCCGACACCAAGTGAGCCCATCAGCTTAGCCCACACCGTTGCCGAGCATCTTGCCGGCTGTTTTGTGGCGGCGGCTCAAGATGGCGAATGACCCTCCTTCAATGAGCCCATCTGGGCCGAGATGCGGGCTCTTGATGACATCGAGCGCCAAGCCATGATGGACCACAGTGCGGACATCGCCGGTGCCGCAGTCCGCCATCCTGAATACCTGGCTGTGCTTAGGGCGGTGGCCCGCCGTATCGCCCGTGTGATGGCTGGCCGAGTCCCGGACTTGCCCGACTGCATCGCCTAGGCCACCTGGCCCTGAGCCACCCAATCTGGTAGCCTTGACGCTGACACGTGTGCTCACCACTGGGTCGGCCGTCGCCAGGACGCACCCACCTCTTTGCTTGATGCCACGCTGAACTTGGCCCTTATGTTGAACAGAAGCGCCAGTTGTGCGCAATTATCTTCTTTCTATTCTCCCTTTTGCATGTGTCATCCCCGGGGCTCTGCCAACTGATTCCTGGCATCCCACCCATCTATTTAGGCACATTCGCTTTATTTTAATAGTTGGGCTGGCGCCCATTATTATTCATTCAATTTTAGGTACAATCTTTGTTATCTTTTGCCCTTTTAATAACGCCAAATATTTTACTGCGTGTCTTAAGTACAAATTTAACTTGTTCGTTTTAAATAAAGCACTACGCTTGCACTCCGCCTCATCATTTGAATGGGGAGAGTGAAGTGAGCACTAGTTTAGTGTTAGGTGCCCCCTTTGTCAGCTGTGCCCTGCACCCTTAAGAGCTGTTGGCTGCCGCTGGCCGCAGCTCTCCCTCTCGCCCCCCCTCTCTCCCTCTCCCTCTCGCTCCCCCTCTCTCCCTCTCCTTCTCTCCCTCTCCTGCTCCCTTCTCTCCCTTTCCCTCCCTCATTGTCCTTTTGTCTGCCTGCGCTCCCTTTTGTCCCCCCTTTTTCCAGTTTGTTTGCGTTCCCAGCATCTGAGCTTCTCTGCTCAGCCTGTCCTTGATTCTTTGTCTGTCTCTATCCCCCCCTTTTGTGTGGCTGCGTTCTCTTGGCTCGAGTCCAGCCAGTTCCGCCTGTCCTCTCTCTGTCTGGCCGTACGGGAGCGGATCACGTGCCCCAGGCGCTCTGTCCTTTTGCGCTCCCTTGTGCAATCTCGTGTGTCAGGCTTTAAATTAGGAAAGGCGTCCTTGCCTCTCAAGTTGGGGGTTCCGCGCCTGTTTCTAAATTTAGATCTGAATCACGCCAGATTGGGGGGCAGTGAGAGCGGCCTTGCATACTCTGGCGCAATGGGGAGGCTTTCACTGTATGGTGAAATTGATCTGCTACCCTATAAGTACGGGCCTCTCGTGCCTCTGTTTGGCAACCCTCTGTGAAACCTCTCGTTTACCTGTGCATTAACTCTTCTGATAACTGCTCTCTTGGAAGTCCAGCGCAGCTTGCGCTAGGCCTTGGCCAACCCATTTGATTTCTGATCCATCTGCGACTGTGTGTCCTCGAGTGTGCTAAATCCCAACCGAACTAACAGAGACTAGCACAGTTCCTCATCCCCGCACTTGAGCCCGGCAGGACCACTGACGAGGTGTGCACCGGTACGAACTGTCAAATCTGCACGGTGTGCTGAGTTCTTGTGTCTCGTTTATTTTGCTCAGCCCAGAGTCTCCCTCACTGAAGGACAAGATCCGAGTGAGCTGGTGGCAGCACTACCTACCCTACAAGTATCGTTTCTAAGAAACAGGCAGCTAGAGGTCACCGCCCTGCGCCAGGAAACCTACCAGGCCATCCCAAGTCAACATCAAAGAAGCCTGTACATCACTGGTGGCAGCAATTCTATTGAAGACCTCGAGACAACCCAGAGACAACAACTACAAACACTTCACTTCAGTATCTATTATTTAATATATAATGGTTTCTTTTATTGTTTTGTTATTTTCTACACTTGTAACTTATGAGCTTATAATAATTATAAATTCATATTCATGATCATGCCCTACTTTGAAAATTTCACAAAATTTCATGCCTAACCAAAATTTTCTGCTTGTCTGACTTCTACAAAAAGCAATCTGTATCAAACTTCTAATTTTATATTTTTTAATATAGCTGCTTATAAATTCTATAACAACTAAATATATAGCAAAGTAAAAACTATGCTGATGGTCATTGGGTGATAAAAACAACCATTAGCATAGTTTATACTCTGACTATATGTTCAGCTGTTTTAGAATTGTAATAGGCCTAATTTTTATGCCATTAGTTTCTAGGAATTGTGCATTTCAAAAGTACTATTATTGTTATACTTTACAAATATTATAAATATTTTCCATAAGCGAAATATCCTGTATATTTTGAATATTATCATTTGTTATAAACTGTATTGCAAAACTTTACTATAAAAGGGAGCCTGTTGGAGGCCAAGAAAAATAAATTGTTTTTGTTTCTATATCAGTTTACCTTGTCTGTCTTCTTGCTTCAAGCTTGAAATTGTTCTAATATCTCAAAATTGAAGCCTTGTTCAATACTTATTGACTTAGTAATTTAGGTAAAAGCATTAAGAAGCCCCAAAATTGGGAGAGATCAAACTGTTCTCAGAAGAATGAGAAATCCAAATCTAGAATATGAGAAATTGCCTTTTGAAGGCAGGAATCCTACCATAGGGTAGAGAAGTCTAGACTCAGAGTCTGAAAAACACACCTCAAGGCAGAATACCTAGCAAGTAAGCTGTGACCCTCTGATCCCAGGAATGCCCAAGACTGAGAGAATAATATCTTTAGAAGGAATAGGATAGACAGTGCCTAAAGACTGCTCAGGCCAGTACAATAGAAGTACACACGGTACCAATAGAAGTACATACACTACCAATAGAAGTAAATGCATTACTAGTAAAAACGCAAATAATAACCAGTAAAATGCTGGTAGAGTCGCTCGCTTGGCGAGAAGAATAAATATATGTTGATGTTGATAAATGTTGTAAATGTTGTAAATGATGTTGTAAATGTTGATATTAAGCTTTCTAATAACCAGTAAGATCAGTAAAGAGAAATAACCCCAATTACAACTTTGGTGACTCAGCGGTGAGATTCTGTATCATACAGGAACACCGCTTTGACAACTTTGGTGGCATTGTGGAATCATTTATAAGGACAGAAGTAAGCCCTATATCAGAATTCATAAATAGCTATATGAAAAATTTAGAACTAGAAGTTTAACACATATTGTAGCATTGCTTTTTGAAGCTTTGTTCTATTTATTATGGTTCAAAAGTTACATTACAAGTGCCTAAAGTTAAAAAATATGATAGGACCCTCTCATAGAATGACCCATATATGTAAAAATGGCTTAACTGATTTTCTTTAAGCTTGTACCATTTAAACAGAAATTTTGAATGGTTTATATCCATATATGTATAGATAGACAAACCATATTTAATATATGGAAGTTTCAAAAAGCTTTCAAATTCTAACTCTTTAGTCTTTTTTCTATAAACAAAACAAAAACATACTTTTTTATCTCAAGGTATAGACTTAATACAATATAATACAATATTTTTATGATTATATAATTGCATATCCATAATCTAGATCAAGTTGTATAAGTCCCAAAAATGGGGTGTGCATTGGCCTTGCATGCCCAAAGTTTGGCATGCTTACTTGGTATGTACTTTATGCAATAATATAGAAAATTTTATATTAGGAAGAAAAATATTAACAAGTTTATTATTAAGTATAAATTCAAGCTTTTGGTTTTTGTAAGCATAAATTTATGTGGTCATTTTTTGTTACTTAAAGTGACTATTACTGAAATAGCTATTACTTAAGTGGATTATTCATGCATATTTGGTATGCTTGAATCTTAAAAAATTTGTATTTGAAGGAAAGAAACAAAGAATTGGGGAAGAAAGAAAAGAGAAAAAGAGAAAAGGAAAAGAAAAAATGAGAAGAGAGAGAAGGGAAAGAGGAGAAAGAGAAAGAGAAAGAAAAGAGAAAAAGGCAAGAAAAGTCATATACAAAGAGCAAAGTGAAAATTAAGTTTCAATTGAGGGAACTAAGTTGCATTGAGAGGATCTAAGTTGCAATTGGGAGAAGCTAAGTTGCACTGGATAGGTGAAATTTTGAAGTTGGACAAATATGGTTGCAATGCAAAATTTCTTATTGTTGCAACATTTTTTATAATTTCCAATATATAGATCAGAACTAAATTTGTTCTTTTCTAGTATAAATTTGAATTTGTGGTGTATGGAATTATTTTTTCTAACATACTATGTAACAGATTTGGGGTATGGGTACATACTTAAAATTTTGCTGAAAACACTCTAGCATACTCTAGATACCTTCTTGAAAATGGCTCATATATCCTTGGTAATTCCTTAAAAGCTTTACATCAACAAAACTTGAGTTGCAATAAAGCAAAATATGTTGCTTATTAAAAAATACTAAGCCTAGCTAATGCCATATTATTGTTTGTGCCAAAATGTACTAGGCCCTAGCTTATTGTAGATATGAAAATTTGGAACTTTTTGCTTTGATTCTAGTTTACATTGCAGATGGTATGCATATATGCTAGTACCTTTCTGGTGCACTTTGTTGGCATACATTATTTGGCATACATAAATAATACAACCATGTATACTTTTTAAGTATAAAAATTTTAGTGAATAAATTCATGCCCTGCATGAAAATTGTAATGTAAATTATTATTTTTATCATAAAGTAAAAGAAAATCTATATAATCTAAAAAGTTTATGATAAACTTTTTGCTCTTTTAAAATTAACAAAAAATAAAATTAGTAAAGGCTTAAATTATTGCTAAGAGCATCAATTTTGCTGCTCTTAGCAATGCTTACATCATTTTTTCTGTAGGTATAATTTAGGTTTTTTAAAATAAAAATATTTGTAATATTTTAAAGACTTTGTACAAAAGCCTTTTTTAGAAAACTCTACTTGTGAAAATCAAATTATTTTTATGGAGGAATTTTTGGGAAATTTTACATTTTACATACAGCTAGTTAGATGAGCTAGGATTCTTGTTTTGGCATAGGCCTACACTACTACATGATCTGCAACCTGGATTCTAGTTAATAAACAGGATTTAATGCAACATTAATTGACAATTTTAGTAGTTAAACATGTGAAAAACTTTTACAAAAAACAAAAATAAATAAAATAAAACAAAACAAAACAAAAAACAAAAAACTTTTCTAAAAAAACTTTTGTAACTTTTACAATTTTCTAGCCCCATAGTCAGGATCATGTCATGGTATACACTCGAATAAAAAGTCCACTAAAAAAATCTATGCCACTTCATACTGAAATGTACGCCAAGGTCCTAGTCCTAGGAACTTACGCAGGTTTTCTAGGCTTTGCAACAATAAACCAGGATGGAATTCTTGTATTTCTTAAGTCAAACGGAATTATGCGATTTTTTAATGGCGCGCAAAATATTTTTTATTGGTCGCATTTTTTATTTTGATACTTAGCACGTCGCAAAATAACGAAATAACGAAATAACGAAAGACAATAACGAAAAATGCATTCTAAGAAAATGTAGTGATTTGAATTTTCGTCCAAATACGTATGTTAGAGAATGTTACGAGTTTCTACTTTTTATAGAATTTTTTCGAATTTTTACTTTTGTGCCTTATTTAGTTTTTACTTTTTATTCTTTTTTTCTTCGTGATCTTAGCAAGTAGGATTATCTTTTGCAAAATCCAATATCTCAAGCGCACTTTTGCATATATTAAGAATTAGCAATTTTGTCTGAAATTCTGCGACGCATTTTTTCCGGATTTTTTGATGCAAAATCGCATTTTTTCGCGCAATCGCATAACGCGTTGTGATTTTTCTGCAAGAATTCCATCCAGGACAATAAATGACCTTTTTTGCGTGTTACACATTTTTAACAATAAAAATTTAACAAATGTATGGTTTTCATTTAAAGTAAATTGGCTTATAGATAATGCCAACAAAAATCAATTTTTTGTTTAAGTTTTTTTTAGGAAAATTAACACAATTAGTTTGCATGGAATTTTAAATTTTTATAAATCATGAATAGAGTTATGAACTTTCATCTTATGAGTTTTATGGTTTTTATGGTTTTATAATAAGATTCTGAGGTTAGGCCTACGGCATTATGCCAACAATTGTTAATATTAACTTTGGCATGAAGGTTGGAGTTGGCATACGCTGCTTGGCGTATTTACGCCACAGCGTCATGCCAAAAGGTATGCCAAAAATATTGTGCCTCATTTTTTATGCCAATTGTATGCCAAAAAAAGTAAAATTTTCAATTGTATGCCGGAAATTTCCCGGCGTAATGTACATCATCTTAACTATGGTTCTAGCCTAGGTTATTTAAAAAACTGTTGCCAAAGCCTAAGCTAAGGGATCTCATCTTATCACTAAAATAAAATAACATTTGCTTGTTACCAAAATGACTATAGTCTGGCAACTAGCTAGGTACAGTACAGTTGTTAATAGGTAGGCATATTCACCTATGTATATTGTCATGTCATTCACTTTGCTTTGCTTGAACCTTGAGAAGGCCTAAGCCCTACAAGGCAACAGAAATTAACAATAAGGCAAGGTAAGCCTGTAATTTATAAATTTCACTGGCACATTATGAACAATATTTAGATGTTGAGGTTTTAATAGTCAATCAATAGTAAATTATTTAGATTAAATCAATTGTGCATTATGCCTACTGCATACATACCTTATTTTCTGCAGTGGATGGACAGAAAACTGAAAACAAAATGTGAGCAATGACAAAATTAAATAAGCATAAAGGAAATCGCATCTTAATGATGTTGGGCAAGATCTAGTAACTTCTGCAGCTAGTTCAGTTGAGGTTCAGTTTACGCGTACGATAAAATCCGTTTCAAAACAAATTTAAAATATTTCTTACACGAAAGAACCATCCTTACTTTTATAAGATTGCTCAAACCAAATGATGAACATTCAACTTTTATGTCTTTATTCAAATAATTTACAAGCGTAGCTACACAGATAAATATATCAATAGTATACAGTGCTACTAAATTAAATGATTTTTCTTTATTACCGCATACTGTTTGTTAAAACTCGTTTAAAGCCGAAAAATCGATACTGATAAAAACTATCAAATTTACAAATGACAATTAGAATTTTGTACGCCAGTTAGCATAGAGACACACGCGAAACTTTTCGAAAAGATGACTGGCTGCGGAGGTAGCGTTCAGGCCCCTGTCTATAGTTATTAATTCCTTGAAAGCTTTTTTCCATTTGGGCTAGGGCAATTTGACTGTACAAAAGTACATTGACCTAAAGTCAAATTATGTATATGTATTTGTATATGATTTGTATATATTTGCGTATGGACTTTATATATGACTTTATTTCCCCTCCCTTATCTAAGGCTTTGAACTGGATCCGCTCGAAATTCCATATGCTTGAAATTTCTAATGTTAAGAGCTACTACCCTACTCTCCTTGCATGGATAAATCATGGATGAAGCATCCATGATGCCATGTATGGATCATACCTGAACATGTATGGAGCCATACCTGATCATACATGGTTCCACGTAAACTTCATCCATGGTTACTTTCCATCCATGTACATTGATGTATGATTTTAAATATAATTTTCCTTACTACACTACTGTTAGTAGAACGCAATGTTTGCGTAGGTTCATTTTAAAGCTGAAATTTTCTAAACAAATTCGGCAGCATCTTTAGTGCTGCTGAGAAATATGTTTCCATTCCCTTATAAATCACTTTCAAAACAAAAAAGTATCAGAACAAATACTTATGCAATTAAATGTAGAAGTAATTGAAAACTCGTATGATGACCATTTCGAGACTTATATTATTAATGATAATTAGGCATAATTCATTTCAAAGTACTGTAAGAAAAAATAAGACAGCTCAGTCTCAGAGAGCTTTAAAATACAGAATGGACAGAATTTGACGCATTTCAAGGTACTGTAAGAAAAAATAAGACAGCTCAGAGAGCTTTAAAATACAGAATAGACAGAATTTGACGCATTTCAAGGTACTGTAAGAAAAAATAAAACAGCTCAGAGAGCTTTAAAATACAGAATAGACAGAATTTGACGCATTTCAAGGTACTGTAAGAAAAAATAAAACAGCTCAGAGAGCTTTAAAATACAGAATAGACAGAATTTGACGCATTTCAAGGTACTGTAAGAAAAAATAAAACAGCTCAGAGAGCTTTAAAATACAGAATAGACAGAATTTGACGCATTTCAAGGTACTGTAAGAAAAATAAAACAGCTCAGAGAGCTTTAAGATACAGAATAGACAGAATTTGACGCATTTCAAGGTACTGTAAGAAAAAATAAAACAGCTCAGAGAGCTTTAAGATACAGAATAGACAGAATTTGACGCATTTCAAGGTACTGTAAGAAAAAATAAAACAGCTCAGAGAGCTTTAAGATACAGAATAGACAGAATTTGACGCATTTCAAGGTACTGTAAGAAAAAATAAAACAGTAAATTTTACTGAACAGTCAATAAATAGAATTAGCCGAATTCGGTACGCATTAAGGGCAAGGGCCGACTAATCCTTTACGAAACGAAGTTAATGCTGCATTAGTCAATTATTTGCGCACAGAAACTTGGAGATTTTGAATATGGAGAGATCGGACAAAGAGAGGTAACGGTGGGAGTCTGAGAGGGAGGAAGTTGGGCATCTGGAAAGTTATTCTGATTCCCTGATGGTTTTATCTTGGTCATGGAGCATAATTTTATTTTCTGCCAGACTTTGCAGCATTAATAATAAAATAATCGGATCTAAGGTACGGACACATACTCGTACCTTTTTAATCATGTTCAAACTCTTTGAACAATGGCACAGCGCAATAACAGTCTTTGCTGAACGATTCTACTGGAACAGCGATGCAGGGTCGATCGACCTCTGAAAAATTAACTATACGTTCGCGTCTGGCCGATCTGGGCGCATTAGACAGGGATATCAATACAAAATTGAATGTCGAAGACTTTTTGAACATGGATTCCAGCAATGCTTTCCAATTAAGTAAATCGATGGGGAAAGTTGCTGCTGGTACTCGTAAAACAAAATCAAACAGCGAACCAATGGGATCCAAAATTTGCACTCGAATAGTATTAGGCTCGAGGAACTCTGCAATAGTGCAGATTTCGCCGGACTTCAATTGGCAAAGATGGTTAGAATTTTTCGACGCACAAGCTGAGCTTGTCGAGAAAAAATGTCCATTAAAATAAGCAAGTGAGTTTCGAAGAATACCATGTGGCCTGGATGGCTCTAAAGATATAGAGTTAACTGCATCCACTACAATAGAGTCCTTAACACAAGAAAAGTAGTGATGTAGCAACTTTTGAAACAAAAACTTGCGAACAAGCTGTGGGCCAAATGACACAGTTCCGCATAAGAACTTTTTGAACATGCCAATGGAGCTCTCAAATGCGAACATAGAATAATTAAATACAGATCCGTACAATTCGTACTGTTCAGCCATATGCAAAAGCAGGTGGAAATTAAGGCGGAGTACTTTCGGTCCGAATATTTGCTGAGCATTGGAGATAAAAGCTTTGCATAGCTTTTCGATATCAGTCTTATTTGATTGGGGGCTATACAACATGTGATAAATAAGAACTAAATTAGTTAACAGCAGTTTCAATGGAAAATGCGAAATTCTCTGCAAAAACGTAGGAAGAAGAAAGTATAGCGCAAAGTTTTTAAAATGCTTTGCTTTCCAATCTGAAAAGCCTTTAAAATTTGTGTTGATTGTGATGCTAGAAGGAGTTATAGATTGACGAATACAATTAGATATGAAATCCATGCAATTAGCTGAGCAAAAATACAACTCGCGCCTGTTTGCAGGTAATGACAGCTCTTCTAGTAGATACTTGGTGTGGCCTTCGAAAAAGCAGTGTAAACTGTCAATAGGATTGCAGCTGGGAAACGGAACATAGTCTAACAAGCAACTGCGCATCTTTACGCCAAAAACAGGCCGATTTCGAATTTGTGCGAGCCGACAGTGTTCAAGATGGGAAGATGGGTTTCTCAAAGGAAACAAGTAGCCTTCACCATAGCGGAAGATCCAGTTTTTACCTTTCTCGGATACTTTAAAGCTCTCACCTGGGTGCAAGCACCTAGGACAGCTAAACGCACCATTGTACTGGTGAATGCAGAAGAGCTTAGCAAGAGCGGGCAAGTCACAAACAAAGAGTGTGTAAAGGACATGAACGGTGTATTCCGAGAATATAAACTGTTTTGGCAAATTGTTCATAATTTCAGACAGAAAAGACTGGAAATGCGGGACTGCCTTCGATGAAACAAGAGCAATTAGAATTAAATTTGCAAAGCGTTGACGGATGTAAACAGGAAGGTTTAGAAGTTGAGCCTGAAATGGCCAAAAGCTACTCTGAACAGATTCAAAAAAATTGGCGCCATCAGCTGAGATTAGAAGATGCAAGTGAAGCGACTTGCCAGAAGATAGGCTTAAGCCTTGTTCTTTAACTATTTTGGAATTCAAAACGTCTGTGTTTTTATCCTTTTGCAATTCTTGCTCATACTGCAGAATAGTTGAAGTGTGGCTGCTTAAGATAGTCCGCAGCTGTGGAACAATATTGAGCTGTGTCACAGCAACCTTTGACTTTGGGGAATGAACCTGACACTGGCTTTTGCATTCTGGGCAAAAGCCAAATTCAGACACGTCACTATCATCAAGAGGGCAAGTATCTTGAATCAATGATTTGAGCAACTTGACGCTATTTGGAAGAGCTAGAGAATCTCTACTAAAAATAGAAAGTAGCTTCAGGAGTCTATCAAGAGCAGCCTCTGAAACTCCGGAAGTAATTGCCCACTGAAAAATCAGAGCCGCCTGCACACTGGGATCTGAGATGGAAGCCAAATTCGCTAAGCTATCTGAACTCTCCTCAAGCACAGGCACAGCATTGTTTTCACCAATAAAAGTTTCCACAGCGTCAGGACAGCTGTGCGAGTGCGTTACACCGGCTTCGCTTGAAATTGAACTCCTATTACTTGTAGAAAAACTATTTGAGGGAGAAGAAATCGCCTGACAAGAGTAGGCTGAGTAATTAGTAGAAAGAGAGTGCTCAGATTCTGATTTACTAGACATAAAAATAGCAATTCAAATATTCAAAAGTTACTAGAATTTTTTCCGCAATTCACGGTCCCATTCGCCTTGAGCGGGAAATGGAATCCCCTGACTCGGGTCCAGAAGCAGCAGTTGAAGTTCGCTTTCTCGCCCGTGTCTCCTCCCTGGCCAGCTGATTGAGATGGTCTCGTACAGACTTCCAGATTTCGTGGAAGTCGTAGCCAGATGTTCGATAGCACAATTGAAGCAAACCTGAAAATTCACGAGTATAGTAAAATATTTTTACAATAGACATTGTGTACTGTGTTTATAGTAGAAATAGGCTAAATTTAAAAGGAAGTTGATTTATGATGCTAATCATTAAATAGGTCAATGGGATGTATTGAACTTTAGAACTATTTTTCCTCAATTTCTTTTATCTCAGACCTAAATGTGTTTTTTTAGAAAATATCCCAAGTATTGGATTCAGATCATTTAGCATTAATTAGCCTAAATTGCTTTATAATAAAAAAATTGCACAAAACTGTGAAAAAATTATATATATATATTTACGTTGAAACTCTGTCACATGCTCAGATGGAGCAGGCCTTCGGGAACTGCGAGCACCACAGGATGAATCGATTATATGCTCAAGCAAGTAGCCTTCGCCAAATCGCAGCTTGATATACCTTCGGAGGAACACCTTAGGATCGTTGCAAAGAATTGAAGACAGCTCAGCTAGGGAACCATCAATGCACCTAAATTCCTAAAAAATGTTATTATATAGTAGAACTTTTATACTACAGACGTGATGCTGCTGATGCTAAGAAAAAACTGACATACCTCATTTTGGTATTCTTTAATTGTTAGCATTCCACCAAAGTTGTCATCCTTTTTTAAAAGTCGGCATATCCTTGCAGCAAGACGCTTCTCAAGAGAAAGCAACTCGGATTGAATGAACAGTTTTAGATCTAGAGTAAGATATATGCTCATATATAAAAATATGGTGATTTTGATTTTTAATAATGTGATTGTATCATATTAAAAAAATAAAATTATACCTTTCATTGTTGCATCCGATTCACTGTTTACTATCTGTACCCCTCGGAGGGGTTGCACTTCTTGAATTGCACCTAGTGATAAAAAAGGCTTATTGCTACAAAAATATTGACTCATTTGGTATTTGGTTTTCAATTAGGTGTAATAGAATATACAAACTTGATTCCAAGAGGCCTGTGGCACGAGCTTGCTCATTTTCAACCAAAGATGCCTCTCTCTCAAATGCAGAAATGGCTTTTTCTAAAAAATAATAATTAATCAAAAATACAACAAAAAAAACAAATTGCAAACAATTAATAGTTCATATATATTGCAGTTTTACCCATTGATTGAGTAGCTGGTATCGCCAAATTTGGTTCGCCACTTTCACTATCCACTTCATAAAGCTCGTCAAGTAGTCCATGCTGATGACAACTAGAACTTGAAGCAACCTGCTTTGAACTAGATGACCTTATTGTCCTTACATTTGCAATGCCAGCTTGGGGATCTTTCATTGCAAAAAGCTCAATAGCTTGGCTAATCAATGAATCAGTATTTTCAGCCTCACTAACCAAGTTGGAAAGTTGGTTCATAGTTGAAGCCATTTGCCTTTCACTACCTTTTGCCACAAGTGTAGCAGAAAATAGTTTGCCATACATGCGTAAAAAGACTTTAGTCCCCTAAAATATAATTTAATAAAGTAATATTACATTTGTAGTTGGAATAATTTGTTTTAGAAACCATGTACTCAATAACAAAATATTATGCATATAAATCCAACTTAAAATCTTACTTGTGCAAGTTCCAACTTTTCATCATTAGTTATTGTACTTGGCCAATAGGGAGACCCAAATGCAATGGTCACATATTGCTCATCATGGCCAACATTGTGAAGAATAAAGCAGAAAAACAATGCTGAATTGTCATTTCCAAATTTAGAAGTACTTTTTGTCTGCTTTCGAAGAGGCCTAGAATTAGATGCACTTAATCCAATATCATCCATAACAATTTGTTCTGAAAAAGTTTCACAAGGAGATAAGGTTTGAAGAATCAATCAAGAGGCCAATGACAAACCAATTAGAATTGTATATAAAAAAAATTTAATGTAGGGACCCTAGGCCCCTATGATTTTAAATAAAAATTATAATATAAGGCCTAGGCCCTATATATAGGCCTATAATTATAAAGTTGTGCCATTGTGGATTTTCTGATACAAAGTAGACAATATTAGGCCTAATTGGGCCTAGTCTAGTCTAGTTTTGATTATAGACTGTATATTAGATACAAAGGACATGAAAGGTCTCGAAATTAAGTACCAATTACCATAATATACTATTATTTTTTATTATTTTGAAACTGTCAGCCTACCATGTGATTTTTATCATTAGGCTATGGCCTAGGTCTAGGATGCCACTTTAGACTAGGCCTTTGGCTTTGGTTAGGCCAACCTATCATTATAAAAATGCAGCAAAATATCATTCAAAAATATACATCTAACCCCTATAGGTTATCTTTGCATCCCAAATATAATATATAATAGGGTTTCTATTTTCTAATATATCTACAAATACAATTTTCACTGAAGGAGTGAAGATCAAAATTAGCATGTCAAAAAACCTTACAAGCCACCGAATTTTAAAACTAGCTACCAAAAGTGGAACTGGAAGTATATAGCTAAGAAAAAACATAAACATAAACATAGCACATAGTGACACATAATGAAATGATGACAACATGCAAGAGTGACAGAGTCCTCTTAGAAAGGAAAAATAGGCCTAGTAATTTATGTTTATGGGAAGTTAAGTCCGTAATTAACTAAACCGAAACAAAATGGCCAACAAAATTGCTGGTAATATATTCAAAGCAATTTGTAGGTGAAGATTTTAACAAATTTATTAAACTATTTTTTGTATTTACAATTTCGCTTTTATTAAATATATTTAAAACTTTATTAGATATACATAAAATAGCCTGAAATTTTTTATAAGCTTAGTTATTTATTTTCCCGTATGAACTCCCTGACATGGATGATTTTACCATGGAAAGTTTTAAAAATCCATGCATGAAAATACCATGAACATGCATGATTTATCAATGGATCATGGATCATAGATGATTTATCCATGATAAGAGAGTAGGGTATATATAGCTAAAAAAATTTAGCGGTACTTTCAACCATGTGTGTGAATTTTTTTCGAGCGCAAAAAAGTGAAATGTACGAGTTTATGATGCTTTTAAGATTGCGATTACTTTAGCTATAGCGATTCCTTCTAATCTATTTTTTACTGAAATTATACTGGAAACTATAGGAAGTAAGAAATAAGTTCTGTAAAAACATCAGTTTTTTCTACATGTTCGAGCCTACATGTATATCTTCCGATAGTTTATTATTTCTAGACGATTTTTCAGCTCCGCAGCTGGATATTTTCCTCAAAAATTGTTCATGGTGAATTACATGTACCTATGCGTACCTCATGCATTAGCGCTTTGCAAAAAAAGAAAATCCTACACGGAACGCAGTTAAAAAAACAGTTGTACGCTCGTATTTTTTGTTCCCGCTGGTGAACAATGTTTGATTTTATTTTCTTCCAAGCAATGCTGCATATGGATCGAGTATCTGCAGTTACATGTAATTGCTTTTATAAATTCGAATTCAAAGTTTAAAGGAGCGATATATTGTGAAATTTAAACAAGGACCACTACTAGTAGTGCAGTACTATACCCAGTGGTCCTTGAATTTAAATCGCTAAAAGCCAACAAAAAATTCCTACTTCGCTCTGCTCTGCAGCCGTTCTTTTATAGTTTAGTTTAGTTTAGTTTATTGTAGTTTTTCATGATAAATACATATGCATCATTCCTACGCGAATATTAAATAATGGATCGAAGTAACTTTTGGGTCCGGATCGCGTGGGAAAACTCGGGTCTGTCGTACGAACACGTACGGATCTATAATGAACAATATGCTACTAGCTATACGCAAAGGACCACTGTATATACAATGGTCCAGCTTGGCTATACGGTACATGTATGAGTATATGCAAACTGTCAACTGAATTGCGAATTTGAGGAAAATGAAACGGTGTAACCACAGTTATAATGGCAAAGTACTTTTATTTCAGTACAGATTCAGCGCAAGCTTCACGTGATCGAGTTACAGTTTGTAATTTTTTCAAATTCATACGTGTACTGCATTTCTAGCTGTTTAAACAAGCAGGCCGGCTAAAATATACAAATTTACATGTGACTGCATCAATTTTTGAACGAGAGTCTAGTTGAGGAACATAAATTCGTACATGTAACTGTTTATGCTACTTGAATAAAATCTTATAGCACGTACCGCATATCATCACTTCAGGCAATCAAAATCATTCCGCAATTTGATGCTGCAATTATTGATAGGCCGCTTTTATTCAGCTTGGTTGATCAGATAAATTCAAGCTATTGTGGATACAATTGCAGCTGCATTATGGCTTCATTGTATATATTACAGTGTATATTGGCAACAAATCAATCAAAAATTTAGTGGCACATCCGGTTTTCGGTAACAGCTGTAGCTATTATATAAGGACGTCGAAATTAAAGCAATTGGATTCGGTCACAAAAAAAACACAGAAAATTCCAATCATCAGGCCGGTCAGTGGAGTGAAAAAAATTCGAAACATTTTCGGACGATCAAATCGACAAATGAGAAATTGGTCCGTCTGCTCGCAAAATTATTGCCAATTGTACGTAGAACCATGCACGTAGAATATAGGCAAGGAAATTTCTGAGCGATGATTCTTTGAATCTGAGTCATGGATATGAGCAATTCCTGAACGATGATTCTTTGAATCTGAGTCATGAATATGAGCAATTCCTGAACGATGATTCTTTGAATCTGAGTCATGAATATGAGCAATTCCTGAACGATGATTCTTTGAATCTGAGTCATAGATATGAGCAATTCCTGAACGATGATTCTTTGAATCTGAGTCATAGATATGAGCAATTCTTGAATGATGATGCTTTGAATCTGAGTCATAGATATGAGCAATTCCTGAACGATGATTTTTAGAATCTGAGTCATGAATATGAGAAATTCCTGAACGATGATTTTTAGAATCTGAGTCATAGATATGAGCAATTCCTGAACGATGATTTTTAGAATCTGAGTCATGAATATGAGCAATTCCTGACTAAGATGATTCTTTGAATCTGAGTCATAGATATGAGCAATTCCTGAACGATGATTCTTTGAATCTGAGTCATAGATATGAGCAATTCTTGAATGATGATGCTTTGAATCTGAGTCATGAATATGAGCAATTCCTGACTAAGATGATTCTTTGAATCTGAGTCATAGATATGAGCAATTCCTGAACGATGATTCTTTGAATCTGAGTCATAGATATGAGCAATTCCTGAACGATGATTCTTTGAATCTGAGTCATAGATATGAGCAATTCTTGAATGATGATGCTTTGAATCTGAGTCATGAATATGAGCAATTCCTGAACGATGATTCTTTGAATCTGAGTCATGAATATGAGCAATTCCTGAACGATGATTCTTTGAATCTGAGTCATAGATATGAGCAATTCTTGAATGATGATGCTTTGAATCTGAGTCATGAATATGAGCAATTCCTGACTAAGATGATTCTTTGAATCTGAGTCATGGATATGAGCAATTCCTGACTAAGATGATTCTTTGAATCTGAGTCATGGATATGAGCAATTCCTGAACGATGATTCTTTGAATCTGAGTCATAGATATGAGCAATTCCTGACTAAGATGATTCTTTGAATCTGAGTCATGAATATGAGCAATTCCTGACTAAGATGATTCTTTGAATCTGAGTCATGGATATGAGCAATTCCTGAACGATGATTCTTTGAATCTGAGTCATAGATATGAGCAATTCCTGAACGATGATTTTTAGAATCTGAATCATAGATATGAGCAATTCCTGAACGATGATTTTTAGAATCTGAATCATAGATATGAGCAATTCCTGGATGACAATTCTTAGAAAAGAATCTATTCTATTCATGGAATTCGAATAAAAGAATTCGGAGCTTCGTAAATGACGGTTCCTAGAAAGTGAGTTATAAAATTGTGTCATTCCTTAATTGTTAAAAGCTTTTCAAAAGAAAATGTATGGTAGAAACTGCGATGTCTAGACAGCTTTTTATCAACACCTCATTTGAGACGGGATTGCTCTTCCATCCCCCGCGCATCACCCAGATTGTACTCCCTGACATGCCTCCCTCCCTCCTTCCTGACTGATATAAAGACCCTAGCCCAGGCCCGTGAGCACGTGACTGTATCCAAAAAAGCTGTTTTCAATTAACAAAATGCCTTGCACGCGATGGAATAAAAATAGCCTATTTACTCGTATACATGTAGCTACAGCTGTTTAAAAAATAGTTAAAACAAAAACACGACTCCGGAATTGGGTTGAATTTGAGAAGCCCACATCCTACTGCAGTGGTTTGCAGTGCAGTCGAAGCTTAGCCCGCGGATTAAATGTCAGACATGCCGATTCGGGTGTCAGACATGCCGATTCGGGTGTCAGACATGCCGATTCGGGTGTCAGACATGCCGATTCGGGTGTCAGACATGCTGATTCGGGTGTCAGACATGCCGATTCGGGTGTCAGACATGCCGATTCGGGTGTCAGACATTCTGATTCGGATGTCAGACATGCCGATTCGGGTGTCAGATATGCCAATTCGGGTGTCAGACATGCTGATTCGGGTGTCAGATATGCCAATTCGGGTGTCAGACATGCTGATTCGGGTGTCAGACATTTCAATTCGGGTGTCAGGCATGCTGATTCGGGTGTCAGACATTTCAATTCGGGTGTCAGACATGCCGATTCGGGTGTCAGAAATGCCGATTCGGGTGTCAGACATGCCGATTCGGGTGTCAGACATGCCGATTCGGGTGTCAGACATTTCAATTCGGGTGTCAGACATGCCGATTCGGGTGTCAGACATGCTGATTCGGGTGTCAGATATGCCAATTCGGGTGTCAGACATGCCGATTCGGATGTCAGATATGCCGATTCGGGTGTCAGACATGCCGATTCGGATGTCAGATATGCCGATTCGGGTGTCAGACATGCCGATTCGGGTGTCAGACATGCCGATTCGGGTGTCAGATATGCCGATTCGGGTGTCAGACATTCTGATTCGGATGTCAGACATGCCGATTCGGGTGTCAGACATTTCAATTCGGGTGTCAGGCATGCCGATTCGGGTGTCAGATATGCCAATTCGGGTGTCAGACATGCCGATTCGGGTGTCAGACATGCCGATTCGGGTGTCAGACATGCCGATTCGGATTTACAGCGGCATCGGGCATTACCTGCATGTGAGTTCATGAACAATAAAAAGATCTTTGAAGAAGATTTGAATTGAAGATTTTTATTCTTCATCACTAATTGGACAGACGGAATGAATGAGTCGGAGGTTCGCGTCCGGACCAGAAAGCTGTATCTAAGCGGATAAAGGAGTAAATTCCCTTCCTGTATGAATGCTGCAAGCGAACAAAATTGAAAATTTTAACACTTACTTGAGCCTCTAATTTGCATTTTTCTTCCGATTAACGCACCAAATATGGAAGTTTGCCAAGTTAAAATTGGAACAGTTAAAACGCAATGCGCTGCAGTCTTTGCGCAGCTTTGAGAGTGCAGCAGCTCATTACGCTGATTGCAGTGGAAAATCTATATGTACCGGTATGAGCAATGTATTTCCGACTTTGAGGTTGGGTCTGAAATCTCAGAAGATTCTCATAGCCCCAGTTCATTGATTAAGGTAAAATAGCAATAAAGTCTTATCTATGAATGCACTCTGATGTTCGAAGAGAAAAAGAACTTGTTGGGCTTGTTCTCTGTCAGACAAGAGTCAGTCAGTCACTCACTTAGACAGCAAAGTCATGTAATTGATAGGCTAGATAGTTACTAAGGGTGGGGTTTCACAAACGCGAAATTTCACAACCACTAAAAGCACTTGCTTTCACAACCGCGAAACTTCACAACCGCTAAAATTTTTGCACTTACTTTCATATACGACAGTCTTTTTAGCGGTTGTGAAGTTTCGCGTTTATGAAAGTAGGTGATTTCGCGTTTGTGAAAGCAACCCGTTACTAACGCAGGGCTTTACTGATTTAAATTCTCGCCAGTCTACAAAAACAAAAAATATCATTGATTTAATTTGCAAATGTTTTATAATGCAAATCCATTGTTTTGATTTTTATTCCCGGAAAAGTAATGTTTTTAACCATCGAAATTTTTTTAGGCAAAACTTCTGCAATTTCCTGATTAAAAAATCTAACATTTTACTCGTACCCGGCCTCCTGCCTCATTGAAGACTTTCCAGTCTGCAGATTTTAATCGTCTGATTAAACTGAAGGTCAGGAGGCTCTAAAATTGGGGTTTGGACGGAGTGCGGTGGGTGCAGGAGTGGGGTCTGAGCGGAGTGAGGTGGGTGCAGGAGTGGAGTCTGTGCGGAGTGATGAAGTGATACATTTTGGCTCTAGAAAGCTCCCATCCAGATTGAATGTATTTTAACCAATGAATGCGCTCCAAATAGCAAAAGCTGAGGACACGACCCCAACCTCAACCAATGAAAAGCAGTTATGTACCATCCAATGCGATCAAGACTGAAAAGTACTATAAAAGCTCATGTTAACCAAGCAAGAAGCTCGCCTTTTGCTCGCTCCGCCTCTCCTCGCCCTTGCCTCTCCTTCGCCATTCTCCTAGCTTACCTCGTTTGACTATTTTGATTGACACAGTTAGGGTCTCAACCCAAACACCAAAACTTATAAGTCGACTTACTAAAGCCAAACCAACACCCAATCCACGTTTCACAATAGACTGAACCTTCGGTTCACCCGAACAACTAGAAACACCTTGTGACTTAAATCGAACGAGCTTCTTATTTGGAATTCCACCTTAGACATTATATTTTGTAAGATAACATCTCGAGATTGTGACCATCAAATACAACGGTCTGTAAGTTAACATCAAGTGTTTGCATCATCAGGAAAAGTCAGTTGAATCCGCCGCCTCAGTTATTTGGCTCTCACATTGATATTTGAAGTAGAACAAGAGCCATAGAAGTGAGAGACCAGAAGAAGAACAAGAAAATATATTTTAAAATATTTCACTGGTTCCCTGACCGTACTTTTCCTCCGATGCTTTTCACCACAATAGCCGCTATGCCCTGCATGGGGTAGACAGCTATAGGCGTGGCTGATGGGTGTGAACGGTTGGACTGGCTCCCCCCCTCCCCTTTGAGCATTCGAGACTGTCAATAATACATATTCGACGAATGAATCGTAAATCACGAGCTCTCAAATTCAAATTCAGAATTCAAATCGGTTCTAAGTTTTGTCCAGTGCACTGAGACCTGATTCAAGTTGTTTCAAATTCAAAGGATCCATGAAAGTCAATACATTATCGTTCCGGAACAATTTCAATTTCAACTTCAATTCAATTCAAGAAACGTCGACGAACGTCTGATATCGAGTTCTTATTCTCAAGCCTCAGAGCTTCAATGCAGAAATTCAATTCAGTTATTCGGATCCTCAATTGTTCAAGCTTCAAAGCTTCGATTTTTCAAAGACCGCGGCATCATCAATTGTTCAAGTTTATTTAATGTTGGACGCCTCTTCCTTCACTGCTTTTCCACAGAATAGCAAAGTCTGCTCTGGATTTCTTCATATATATTTGAAACTCTCCAAAGCGACTGAGCCATTCGTTTTCCTTCTCGGTTTTTCCCAGTGTGTGGCCACATCTAGAAAACTGGCTTATCTCAGATTCTCTGCGCCGTTAAGCGCCCGAAAGAAAGAACGAAAACGCAAAAAACCTGACGAGCTATTCAAACAAAGTCACTTCAGCAAATATTAATCAAACTCTGGAGCCACCAATTTCTTGCTGTCAACAAAAAAAAAATTTTTTTCGCTTATCCGACAGGCTGCTTGCCTGACCATTCATCATTTTCCTTGATTAAAGTCCCAACCAATTGTTTGCCGAACCTGCGTGCTTCATCCGGAAAACTTTTCTGATTTTCGTAGACCGCTTGCCTAGCCTTTCATTATTTTTCTTGATTAAACACTCCAAACTCACTGTTTGCAAACCCCACGAGCCCCATCCATCAAATCCTTATCGACCCAAGTTTTTTTTCGGATTGCTGATTCTGGCAGTTGCCTTCTATGGATCATTCGGGATGCTGGGAATTTCTTGCGTGTTTAATCAACTCCAGTTCCCTCCAATAAATATTAATCTTAAACAAACTGCCCAAATCAGACTTTGTGTGCCTACTTGACCTCCCAGAGAGACCTCTTTTCTTGATTAAAACCATCACTCAACTTTATCTCCCACAAAAAATCTTTTCCTTAATCAAACTGTCCAGGCCAGCTCCATCCTGCCACTCACCCTCCGGTTCAGCGACCTTTTCACGATCTCTGATAAACAATTTCCCCAGGAATTTTTTCTTCTCCTAGCCATTTCTCGTTTTTGTATGATGGATTAAGATCCAAACAACTTCTACTTTTCTCTCATCTCCCTATTGCCAAAGGCAATAGATGCTTAGTGCCCCATACAGCTTTTGCCCTACTTATTTTGTTAACCATCTTGTTCCCGTTTTTACGAAAACTACTTTTTACGCTATCCATCCTTTGCTTTGTCAAGATTGAGCCCTACCCATAGCCCCCCTCTAACCTGAGCAGCCTTTATCAATTCAAATAGTTAAACAGGTTAGTTATGTATTTTTTTACAAAAACATTCACACGTACAAAAGGGTAATCGCAACAATAACAATATAAATATATGTACACTAATAAGCAATTCAATTGTCGTTAGCATATCTACAAAAACTATACAAAATTACAAAAAAATTAAATTCAAGATTACCCCTACCTTCAGTCGGTTAGCCCCTTCAATTACATTAAACTAAGATAAAATTACCCCAACGGCGTCCTGCGACAATCTCTTCTTCCACATGCTGGAGCTCCTGCCACCATTCGAGGCGGCGCTCACACCACTTACGGACGGGTGTGACTAGCCGCCTGAACGCTGACAGGAGTCGCAAACCCCGCCGAGCACCCCGCTTCGTGTCGCGGGGCCAACCGTCCTCCAGCAGCAATTCGAGTTCCCACAACCGCCGACAGAGCCACCACCATTGATCCGCCGTCTTCCTCGTCCTTTCGAGTTGAGCTTGCATAGCCATAATGAATAAGTCGAGCAATCGTCGTCCGGGAGTGTTTGAAGTAGCGGAGTCGCGAAGGAGTAGCAAGCCTTACCCGTCCCCCTTCAGTTTCACCAATATAACCGCCCCGTCTCCCAGGCATGGCTTGGAATCCCCCTAACCAACCAATGAGGACGCCGCAAACTCTGTTCCCAACTCCCTTCAGAATTCGCCATCAACAGCACTATTATACTAGCACTTTTGCAGCACTATAGATTGACAGAATCCTGCACTCTTGAGTTAATCTCCTCTCCAGTACTACCGAAGCCAACTGCAAGAACGACACTCTTCACATCCAGTCTCTACCGTTCCAGCAACTTGGTAACACTGTAAATTAAATTAAAGTGCTTTAATTCACTCATTATAATTTCAACATGACTACTTTCGCACGTATCTACGCTGAAGCCGCATCCCTTACTGCCCCTGATGATGTCCCACTATTTGATTGCCAGTGTCAGACGTATTATTGCCAACATCGCCGCAGTTTCATTTACTATTGCCCCTCCTATCTCTCGCCCTTTCCGCTTCCTCAAACCGTCAAGCCCGCAATCCCGGATTCCCTGTTTCACGATCTCTTCAGTTGTAATGGACGCCCTGGTCCCGTAACCAAGTTTGTCCTCGCCATTACTGATTCCTACCTGACCCACATTTATGACTGCCTCCAATGCCACATCCCGGGGCAGATAGACAATATGCTATTCCATCTCGAAGGCTTCCATCTGCCGCCCCTGCAAGGAGCTTTTAAGTCCGCAATCGTCGATATAGCCCTCCGATGCCAGAACTTCGAGCTACTCTTCCGCGCTCTGCGTTGCGTTGATTTTCATACCGGCGTTCCTCTTCGCTACAAAGATCTCCGCCGAATATACTGTCGCAAAATTGATGACGAGGAGTGTGAACGCCACGAACTATTGCTCCAGAGCTTTGTTCCCCCCGTTTCCGACTCACCCTTAAGCCTGTTCCACCTTGCCTCTTACCAACTTCGCTACCACTTCTGGTCGACCTGGACGCGCCATCGCGGCAGTTCTAGAGGTCAGGCCATTGAAGCTCATTTCCTCACCCTCCCTCGGTTCCACCGGGAACATATAGTTGGCCACCCCGACTTCACCGACGACCCCTGTTTCGACGTTAGCGACTCTCCTTGCCCCAAACTCCTCGCCTCCGCATGCGGTGGTCGTCCTGATTGATTCCCCCCCATAAGCCGCAATTTCTATCGCCTCAGCATCAGCCCCCCTTGGGCCCTGTAAATATACTATACTCTCTCATTGTCTTTTGATCATAGTCTCATTTCCAATTCACTTTCTGTTACTTTAAACTGCATGGTGTACACCCTACTTTGAAAATGATCATTTGATCGACAAAAAAATACAAAAAATTTAAAACCTCAAAAAACGCACGTCTCCATTTACTCTTCTTCGCTTCATCTATGCTAGACTATTCACATAGTATTTTCGTAGCCTGCGACAAACTCAAAATGATCATTAGATCGCAAAAAATAATAAAACTTGAAAACACAAAAAACAATACCATTGCTTATAGTTCATTTCGTACAACCCGTACTGCTCTTATCATGTTAAAGTTACAAAATGATCAGTCCGATCAATAAAAATTATAAAATTTTCAAAAATTAAAAAATAGCAAATTTACAAAACTACAAAAACATTACTCTACGTTTGCTTAAAATTATGAAATCAACCCCCCTAGCTGAAACTCGTCAGATAGTTCAAAATTCAAATTCGAAATTCAAAAAGCCAGAACAAATTCTCAGAAGAAAACTGCCGACTTCAAAAGAATAAACTGCCGACTTCAAGAAAAAGAAAACTGCCGATTTCAATGATACAAATTCGATTTTTATTGGCCACCACTGATGTCCGTCTAGTCCAACATTCAGGAGCTCCTTTATCAAATTCAGTTTCAAAGTTTCAGAACCGATCAAACGGCAGTTCAATTCAAAATTTCCGAGTTCAAAATTTCAAAATTCAAAGTTTCAGAACCGATCAAACGGCAGTTCAATTCAAAATTTCCGAGTTCAAAATTTCAAAATTCAAAGTTTCAGAACCGATCAAACGGCAGTTCAATTCAAGATTTCCGAGTTCAAAATTTCAAAATTCAAAGTTTCAGAACCAATCAAAAGGCAGTTCAATTCAAAATTACTTCGATTTTCAAAGCTCGTCGCAGATTACAGTTAAAAAAAAATTACACAGTCTCTCTTTTTCTCCCTTCTCCAGCCAGTCCGCCAACCGCAACCCTGAAAGCCATTGCCGTTTGCTCACTTTGAATTTGACACTCTACTTTGCTATTAGTTACACTTTTGTGCTATTGTTGCCTTGAAATTATTGATTGAATTCTTGTTAATGACCACACCTGTCCGAGATTTACGTTCCGGACCAGTTTTTCAAAGCTCAAATATTAACAGACCCCCTGAACAAAATTTAGAAACTTCTGACCGCCAAATAGGTGAACAGCTCCCACGAAATAGTTCACCAGTACCTAACCTGTTTATACCAGATAACGTTGAGTTTAATAACCCTCTCGCGGATCATTTTGAACACAACCGTGCACACTCACCAGCACCCAGTTCCATCCTAACAGACGCGGACGAAACAGTTCAACAAGCCCCAAACGATATTGCTGAAGAATCTACTCTAGATATGGCTGATCAGGACGGCGCTCCCCATGTTGATGCTGCTGCGACAAATGCTGTCCGTGAACTTACTGATGTTATGAACCGCAGTCTGCAATTGCAATCAAACCATCCCGTCTCAGCTACTGCTCTTGCTGAAATTCGTCAATCCCTGAAAGGAATCGACCAAATGCATGACTTCCGTTCCTTCACTGAAGAGTTCGACTTGATCACACGCTCCTTTGGACTATCGGAGAACGCAAAGATTCGGCTCTTCCCGCGACTACTGAATGACCTTCTTAAACTCGAATATAGTCGCCTCTCTGCCGCAGTCCAAGCCTCTTATCCAGCCACCATTGAGGCACTGTCTCAACGCCTTCGGGAAGTAACCATTGGCTCGGCTCTAACGCTGCATAATGCAACAACCCGGAAACAACAGTACGGCGAACCGTTC
Source organism: Macrostomum lignano (assembly GCA_002269645.1). Classification (NCBI taxonomy): domain Eukaryota; kingdom Metazoa; phylum Platyhelminthes; family Macrostomidae; genus Macrostomum; species Macrostomum lignano. Next base: position 447,036 of record NIVC01000362.1, read on the forward strand.
CTGTCTTATTTCACCGACATTCGTCGAAAGCTCAGGTCAGCTATGCCGGAAATACCGGAAGAATTTCCGGAAGGTGCCGGTCCGGAAACACCACCCGCGAACCAAGCTGTCATCGACCAGCGCAACCGAGACTTCCTTGCTACCCTGATGGCTACGACTATCAACAATGCTCTACCCTACATCAAACGAGAACTCTTGAAGCAAAATATCACCACGGAAAGTACGCTAATCAACAAGGCCATCCGCGCCGAACAAATCCGCGACTCCACCATGGACTCTGATGGCACTGACTTGAAAGCTCTCACAGAGCGTCTAACTACCTTAGAAAAAACGACGAAGGAAGCCAATCAGCAGGTGGTTGCCTCCCTGCAAACACAAACCAAGCCACCTATCGCTAATATGCAACAGAAGCCCACTTGTTATCATTGCGGTCGACCTGGACACTATGCCGCCGACTGTCGTCGAAGGAATGACCAACAACCTCGTCCCTTCCGACCTAACTCAAGTGATCGAAGGAACACAGCCCAATACGGCTCTGATGCCCCGCGAAATCGTTACCAGCAGGGACCGCCACGATTGACCTGTAACTATTGCCGAAAACCAGGACACTCTATTAACCAGTGCCGACTACGAGCCCAACGTACACAAGGCTACGGTCCACCGGCGACACAACAATCACGATTTCCACCCCGTCAAGACTATGGAAACCGGCCTCAGCAACGCTATCCGCCTCGATACAACGGCGCCAACAATCAACGACAACCTCCGAGATTTGCGCAACAACAATATCCACCGATACGCGCCATCACTGCTCAGGACCCTGAAACGTCCCACCCAGGATGGAATCAACAGCCGCAGATTGGATGGACGACTCACGACGCTCCCGAGTCTGCCCAACTGATGCACATTGCTACAGTTGATGAACGCCCACCGACTTTTGGAAACGAAATTCGCTACTCTGGAGACGCTAAGCAGCTGAAATCCTTACTCAAAAAACCGACTACTGCTTCTGCGACTATCAACTCTATCCGCCTTTGTACGGTTGAAAGAATGACTGACACCTACACTCCACCGACCAGCAACAACAACCGCGAGAAAACCGTGAAAGCTTCCGTCGGAATTCGCCGATCACTACTGACACTTTTTCTCCTGTGCCTAGCAACTTCACTCTTCGCACTAGCCAACGCTACGCCGGTAACGACGTCAACCCACCATCGATTGAGAGACAATCTCACGAGGGCTTCATTGACACACCAATGGTCTGTCCGTACAACCAGATCCACGAATTTTCACGATACCACATGAGATCCGTTGCGAACAGCTCAAACACCAAACAACGCCGACACTCCCGTTGAAACTGGAACTTTACACAACGAACGTAGAAACCAGTTCCCTGGTTATGACTGTCTGTTTCCGCGAAAAAATCACTATTAGATGTGATAAGGCGGTGATAAGAACCTGGACATCCGCCCTGGTAGAGTTGGAACCGCAACCAGTCACTCAAGCTGATTGTGAAAACTGGGCACGAACAAAGCTATCGCCTGATGGACCATTAGTGTTAAAGACTGCGTCAACTCAGTCTATCCAACGCCTGCAATCGACATTCAACACGCAAAATGCCGTGCGTTGCACTCCTGGTTCACATTCAGAACAAATAGTAACAACAGTGATCACCGGAATCCCAGCCTACTCAACAGCAGATCAAAAAATGGAATCTTTGTCCTTCCCAATGGACAACTGCAAACTCGCCGACAAATTTTGTACAATTAAAAAAACTGCACAAGAAATGCGAGCTTTCAACCTACCTTTGCCGATACTAACATCCCCCTGGGATCCTTTGGAAACTGAAGCAATCTACCAAATTGACGTGAAAGGACCAAGACATCTAAATCTTATTTGGACACCTCCACCACTCGCTGATTGTCCTTTAAAACAATTTCGTACTCTTGAAGGCAACTTAAACTCCGGCTTGTTCTTAACTAATGATCAAACATTGGGACTAACCTTCAACCCAGTGCCGTCGACTCACACTCTCACCTGCACTGGCGTCCGTAAGACGTTGTACCTTTCAACGCAAGGTCTATACGTAGACATCCTCGACAACAAAGAAGCAGAATTTCTCGCCACCTTACGAAGCCCATTAGAAGAAGCTACTCCAAAACCTCAAACTAGCGAAGAAACCACTTCTTCGAGACAAAAACGTCGTTCACCACCAGCGATACTACCAACGCCACCAACAATATTACCCGTTCAGCAATCGACGACTCAACATCCTTTCACTACGACAACTCAGTCACGACAATTCCTACCGCCGCAACCTTTACGACAAGAGCGACCTGATCATCCACCGACGTCAAGCACTTCTACAACAATGACGCCAACTACTACGATACTAACTACTACAAAATCAACACCAACAACTACAATTTTGACAACGACAACACCACCGACTACAATGACAACACCACCAGCTACGACGACAATCCACCGACTACAACGACAACAATACCTACCACAACCGTAACACCGACAACTTCAACAACCACAACTGCTACAACCTCAGCAGCAACAACAACAGCAGGTCCAACTACGACGACAACAAAAGTGACGACACAACCTCGTACCACCACCACTTTACCGCCAACAACCTCAACCTCTAGCAGCACAACCAGTGCACCAGCAAAGTCTGCAACCTCAACCTTCACGACAAACTCACCAGCGACAACAACAGATCCACAACTGGCTTCTATTCATACGAATCTAGCAGTTCCATATCACGAACCACAAGGTGGTCAACCGGATCTCCTACTACTACACGCAACAAGCGAAGCACAGATGACAAAACCATCGCAGCCCCTTCAGGCAACTCTACTGCGCAACTTTCATCAACGTTCACATCCGCTGAACTTCTTGCTGGACAACTACAAGGAGCTGCTAGTAAAGCTCGAAAAGACCTTCTCCAAGTACAGAGGCAGCTTGCAACACACTCAATGCATGATGTACGCAACTAGTCTCAAGTACAACCGACAGTTATACTACACACAACCAACGCTCGCTGCTCGACTCTTATTAAATGATCCTTTCTTGCGAGCTAGATCCATTGCTGGATATCTCTTCGTCTACCAGTGCAAACCTCTACATCAATTTCGCTTTGTCCAACCAAAGTATAAGACGAACCAATGCTTCACGCGTCCCCACTGGAATTCCGTCTACAAAATTATACTGTTCTTGGATTTTTGGACACAACGACTCGTATTGTCTCCACAGCTACTCCAGCTCTAATCTCATGCGACGCCTTCCCGTACTACTACCTGCCTAAACAATCGATGCTATTCAAGACCACACTAAATTTTTCGAGGTTTGAACCCACAACTGCTAATGTCAGATCCGATGAAAACTATCGGTTGTCCGATTTGCAAACTTCAGTCTCCGAAAGCATCTTCAAACCTATGGGAGATATCAATTATACTTCACTTCGTAGTCCGATAACGGTGACCGACCTAATGCACCAGTTCATGCAAACTCGTGATTTCTGATTACGGTTTTCAAACTTCCGAATCGAACACGACATAGAACAGCACATGCTGACAGTGCATTCCTGGACTCAAACTAGCTCTCCTCAACTATGGTCTTCGTCGATATTCAACTGGGATCGACTAGTCGCAAACTATCAAGAAAAGTTCGTATTAACAGCAGCTGTTATTGTCTACATTGCCGTTATTATCTTCGTGTGCAATCTTGGCCGACTCTGCGTGCCAGCACCATCCGTTACGGCAGAACGCACACTATACAAGTGCTGCGGCAACAACGAACTCCAACTCGAGTGGAATCACGAAACGACTACTCCCAACAACAGCAACTGATACCACCGAGACAAGCGCCAACACCCTCGGCACCCATCGAAACGATTGAACTTCGTGCCACCCTTCCGCCACCACGGAGACCACCGCCAGAACCTAAAGTTCCAAAATGGCCAGCAAACTACTCATACGCCTTTGTTTTGAAGCATCTAACAACAGCAACTATGATCAACCTGTGGTGCCGCAACGCACCGCATACTCGACACAGATGCACCGCCCTCATTGACAGCGGCGCCTCGATCTCCTGCATCTCACCGGCATTCGCCAAGAAGCTTCGAGTACCACTACAAGACACCAACATGAACGCCATTTGTGCGGGAGGACAACAACTAAACCTCAACAAAAAGGCCACTTTTGATCTCGAAATCGATGGACGCAACCACAAGATATCGGCCTTTGTGCTCGACACCCCGACGCTGACTATGATTTACTCTTAGGAGTAGAAACCTTTAAGTCACTGGGAATACCACTACAATTCGACTACTCGAAAGCGACAGCTAAGCTTGGCAATGAGCAATTTGCGATGCTCAACTCCATCCAACAGTTGCAAGAAACCTCTGCGGTGATGCAAAACAAGCTAGAGTTACCACCACAGACAACGCACCAAGTCACGCTGAAACTCTCTTCTCGACATGAGCCAACGATTCCTGTCCTGTTCGTCCCTAAGGACCACACGATCCAGAAACACCAGTTGATGATACCAACTTGCCTTGTTTCTGTCAACCCGGACGGACAAACTATCACTGTGGAAATTGCCAACCCGTCGCTGACAACGCAAACCTTGCATCCTCAACAAGTCATTGGAAATCTGGCTAACATGTCTGACTACAACATCGTACGACCAGCAGCTCAAATCAACAATCTACGCACGCTGCAGCAAGAAACACCAACGACTGACATGATCCGTACTCAACTCAAGCAAGCCAACCAGCACCTCTCAACCGAGCAGAGTGAACAATTAGTCACTCTAATGAACAAGTACCGCGACGTCTTGGCACTACTGCCAACCGACATGGGTTGCTCTACCCAATACACGGCTCACCTGCATCTACACCCACACTCTGAGCCAGTCACGTCCAGACCCTATCCAATCGCTCATGGACTACAAGAACGGTTTGACGAACTTATCGAAAACTTCCGTCAAAAGGGAATCATCAGTCCGAGTGAATCTGAATACTCGAGTCCATGTCTTCTCGTGGAAAAGAAGACGCTCGACGCTCAAGGTCGCCGACAACTAAGACTCGTGACGGATTACCGAAAACTGAACAAGCTAATTCGTGCTCCTAGCATCCGACCTCCGAAGATTCCGGATTTGCTACATCGATTGAAGAACGCTAAACTGTACACACTCTGTGACCTAGCAGATGCTTTCTACCAAGTTCGGATCGATCCAGAAAGCACAAAATACACTGCGTTCATTGCACCCAACGGCCTACTTTGGGAATTCAATCGACTACCTCAAGGACTCAAGTCCAGTCCTAGCTTAATGTGCCGTCTTGTAGCATTGTTAACAGCTGACTCTCCAAATCAGATTGCCTACTTGGATGACGTCATGCTCATCGCCGAAGACTTCACCGGCATGCTCAAAGAAATCGAACGCTTCTTCCAAAAGTTACGACATCATGGATTGCGAATTTCACTACGAAAATGCATCTTTGCTAAAACAGAGGTACAATATCTTGGATTTGTGGTTTCTGCTCAAGGCATTAGACCCGCACCCAGCCTCATCGAGAAAATCAAGACCTTCCCTGTGCCTCAAACGGTAAAACAACTACAATCTTTCCTTGGACTTGCAAATTTCTACCGAACGCACATTGCTGGCTACTCACGAGTAGTACAACCACTTCTGAGTATTATCAAAAACACTTCAAAACCCAACAAATTCGTCTGGACAAACGCTGCGCAAACAGCCTTTGAAAAGCTGAAACAACTTCTCTCTACGGATATACTACTGGTTCATCCAAATCCGCGAAAACCGTACTTCCTTCACACTAATGCCTCGGATACCGCCATTGGAGCAGTACTCTCACAGCTAGACGACAGCAACCACCAACGCCCGGTTGCCTACATCTCTAAGACGTTAAGCTCAATTGAACAACGCTATCCACCGATCGAACGCGAAGCATACGCCATCTATTGGGCAATAAAGAAGCTACACGTGTTCCTCTACGCTTCTTATCAACAGTTCCACGTCTTCACTGATCACCAGCCACTCAAGAGTCTATTCAGTGACAAGCAGCCAATTTCAAAACGACTTCAGAAGTGGATTCTAGCGCTACAAGATTACAACTTCACTCTCAACTATGTGAAAGGCAAATCAAATGTAGTAGCGGACTGCCTTTCACGCATCCCCAAAGTCTGTCAGATACAATCGCTGTCAACATTCAAAGGACTGCAGGATGCCATTGATCAAGACCCATTACTGTCAACAATCAAAGCACTTCTATCGGAAAAATCACCCACTCACGAGCTGTCCAAGAAAGACCAACAATATGTTCGCCGACACCTGGCACGTTATTTCCTGGACGGAAACACTCTATACTTTGAAGATGACGAAGGACGAAGCCGCCTCGTGATACCAACACGCTACCGTGAAGCTCTTTTGACAAGTAACCACTCGACAGCCCTTGGTGGTCATCTAGGTCACCAAAAGACAGCAGACAAAATCAGTCATTTCTACTACTGGCCTACACTACGGCAAGACGTCTTCAATTTCATTAACAACTGCGAAATCTGCCACAAAGCGAAAACAGCACCTCGACTGCGACCGCTGCACAAAGCCGTCAAATTCAACGAGGTTTTCTCTCATTTGGCTATCGACCTTGTAGGTCCACTGCCACCAGCTTCACACGGCCGCGACGTCTACAAGTACATACTCACAGCCCAATGCGGCGTTAGCAAATTCCTGTTCACAATCCCGCTAACTGAGACAACTTCTGCAACCATCTGCAACAGTCTCTTCAACCGCGTGTTCGCCTTCGCAGGACTACCAGCACACATCATCTCAGATAACGGACCCCAATTCATCTCGCAAGAATTTCGAGAGTTTATGGGTGCCCTTGGAATACACCTGATCTACACCTCGGTGTACCAACCATCCAGCAACTTCGTCGAACGCGCACACAAGACACTGAAGCAAACTCTTACGGCCTTTGTCCATGACAAACCAGATCTCTGGATTGACTTCCTACCCGCGGTGACACTAGCAATCAATACCGCCACTCACTCAACGATGAACGAATCACCATTCTACTTGTTCTTCGCTCGAGACTTTCTGCCACCCAACGCACGGATCATGGAACACCAGACAACTGCATACATGGACGTTATTAAACCAGTCAATTTGACCTGTTCAGCTATTCTGCTTGCCAGAGAAGTCGCCAAGGAACTTCTGCACAACTCAGCTGAACAGCGCGCTGAAAACTCTGATAAGAAGACCAACAGCCGCTACATACGCCCGGGTGCACGATGCTATTTGGATGTCTCAGCAACGAAGGAGACAAAATTCTCCAATCCTTATCGTGGCCCAATGCGTCTACTAGCATGGCTCTCCGATCAGAACGCACTGATTTCTGATGTCAACCGGCCAAGCGAACGACCAATCGTGGTACATGCCTCCAAGCTGAAACCATGGCCTGGAGATGGACTCAGCGCTGGACCTAGTCACCTACCTGAGTTCACAACTGATGACATTCAGGTCCACCACAACCATCGGCCGCAATTGAGCAAGTCCATCGCGCTGCAAACCACGTCCACTGATGAGCCACCAGGTCAGCCACAGACGCACGGCTACAACCTAAGATCGAAGAACAAGAAGTCGTGAATGATAAAAATCTTCTAAATTTCTTTTCTCCTTTCTTTTCCTTGACTGACAATATTGCTTTCTCTTCCTTTCTTTCTCTTCCTTTTTTCTTTCCTTCTTTTCTAGCTTTTGCTCTCTCTCCCTGCATTGCGACTCTTTACGTGACTACGAGTATTGACGAACTGACACAATGAACTTTTATTTTCCGTTTTATCAACAAAAGCTACAAAAAATTTTCTCTTTTCCCTCTTTACATTGCAGAGCTCACACGCTAAAACAATATTTTGTGTATCTATTGCTTTTCTCCTTTTTCCTTTCTCTTATGGATCCATTTCCGCAACCGATGGATATTCGACCACAGTTAAATCATGATCTTATTTGCCTCGCAACCGTTGTTGCTTGGTTCACTGAAGCAATATTTTATTCTGAAACTATTGGTGAACCCCAACGGCTACGCATGGCCTCCGCTTTCTTCTCTCGTTTTTATGTTATCCGCTGCCATCGCTTTTATCCTAAGATGCTCCGCGTTCTACGAATTAGTCTATTTGGTGTGCTGCGTCGTACTCACTCACGACCACGTATACAGAACTTTTCTCCCACTATGACTGACGTTCTCAACCGCAGCTTTGTACCAATCATACATTTTCTTTTCTCTCCTAATATGTCTATCGACGATTTCTTTCAACTCTCTGCTTCTACTCTCCCTCAACCATGCATGCGCTTTAACCAAGACACTTGGCCTCTGTTGCTTTCCTCTCTACGCTACCCATGGCAACAATTCCGCCATGATGCTGCTAATCTTTCGGCGCAACAGTTAACTTCTACGCTCCAAAATTATTTAACCTCCTTCGATTCTCTCGCCCCTTATGTTTATCAAATTTTTCCTCCATTTTCTCCTCGTGCTACTAAGAAAGCTATGATACGCACGCTCAATCGTTTGTATCCGCACAATTTTTTCTTTACCCACGCTGTTTTCATTCTCTCAACGCGTTCAAGAAGCTTTGCTTTTATAATTATCGATTTTTATTCTCGCTCGGTAGTTGCCCATACTATTTTTCCTTTCTCTTGTCCTCCCCTTCGTCGATATTTATACGATATTCACCGTATACGAAATGCTCTTGTTGGCTATCCTAACACCTTGCCAGAGTACGCCACTCTTCATACCTTCTCCATCAAGCGTATTCAACATTCTCCGCCTTCTGATCCTAATATTAATTTTGCTCGACTGGCATACGCTCTTTTTTATGACTTGATTCACCATCATCGCTCACTATTTTAATCCGCTTTTTCTTCAATATTGAGCGCTGAAACACTACAAAAATTGTTCAAAAATACTAAAAAAAAATATTTTCCGTTCTTCTGCCTATTACTCCTCCGCTCTTTTGCGCTCACTTGTGTAAAGCTTACGCTATTTTTCTCTGTTATTCTGTCAACTGCTTTTTCAAAAGTCATCACGCGCTAGCCTGCTCAACCCTGCTCAACCCTGCTCAACCCTGCTCAACCCTGCCCAACCCTGACCTACACGACTGCTGCTCTGTGCCTGGTCACTGCCAATTGCTGTCTCTGGCGCTGCTTCAACCGGATTCAAGCCACAACCTTGATCTACGCAGCCATCGCCCTACACTATGCCTGGTCTCTGCAAATCGCTCTGTCCCTGGCGCTGCTTTCACCTAAGTCAACCAACTAGCACTAAAGCATACGGCTCAACAACGTTTGTTCCTTCATGACTGCACAGTCTGCTTATCTGACAACTTCGGCATCACATCAAGTGGTGGCCCTGAAAAGGGCCGTTGTTGCGTTCAGAAGGCCGGACGAACCAGCAAAGCAGCTCGGCTCTTACACCACCGACTCCGCTGGCGGCGCCTCCACATCTGCTACCGCAGTCGACGCTCCAGGCGCGCCCGACCTGCAGCAGTTGCGCCGACAACAACGACAGCAACGGCAACATTGGCACAGCAGCAGCAGCAGCACCAGCACTCCCAGCACAGCGAGAAGGACGAGCGTGATCGCCCACCGCCTGTCGCCAAGGTCCCAATCATCTTGGGACCGCTTTGCTAAGTCGCCTAGCAAAAACCGCAAGTTCTTCCTTGTGCTCATGATGAATCGAATTTACTTGATTATTAACCGTCAGTCAAAAATCGCTTAACTCGCCTTGCTCCATTTTAAAGCTTTGTGTTATATACCCCCTTTGGACTGTACACTTTTTCCTAGAATTTTTATCTTTTTCGTTTCCCCAGTTAAAATTTTAACCTCTACTTTGTACATGATTTATTAGCTGAGCGGTTCCTCGCTAACCCCCCCCCCAACTTTCGCTGTACAATGATTTTTATTACCCTCCTTTTAACTCACCGCGTTTTCACTTTAAGCTTGCGTCGCTAAACCTCCATTTTGCTCTGTACACCCATTTTATCGATTTTTTGGTTACCCTCGCTGCGTTTTATTCCATCCTTGCTTAGCTAGTTTAGCTTCGCCTAACTAAAGGCCCTCTGCGCTATCCCTTCTTTCGCTATTTAAACTGATGTTGTACTTTAACCTATGTTACCTTGCTTAAATTGGTTCCCTTTTACTCAAACATTTTTGCTAACATTATTCACTGCGCACTATTTTTTCTGCGACAACTTTTCTCGTTCACTACAATGCGTTATCTTTTTCTGCAATTTTATCAATTTTAACCCCTACTATACTTTTTCTGTTTTTATGCGCTCGGAGGGCCTCGCTTCCCCGAAAAATAGAGCGAATGAAGTGATACATTTTGGCTCTAGAAAGCTCCCATCCAGATTGAATGTATTTTAACCAATGAATGCGCTCCAAATAGCAAAAGCTGAGGACACGACCCCAACCTCAACCAATGAAAAGCAGTTATGTACCATCCAATGCGATCAAGACTGAAAAGTACTATAAAAGCTCATGTTAACCAAGCAAGAAGCTCGCCTTTTGCTCGCTCCGCCTCTCCTCGCCCTTGCCTCTCCTTCGCCATTCTCCTAGCTTACCTCGTTTGACTATTTTGATTGACACAGTTAGGGTCTCAACCCAAACACCAAAACTTATAAGTCGACTTACTAAAGCCAAACCAACACCCAATCCACGTTTCACAATAGACTGAACCTTCGGTTCACCCGAACAACTAGAAACACCTTGTGACTTAAATCGAACGAGCTTCTTATTTGGAATTCCACCTTAGACATTATATTTTGTAAGATAACATCTCGAGATTGTGACCATCAAATACAACGGTCTGTAAGTTAACATCAAGTGTTTGCATCATCAGGAAAAGTCAGTTGAATCCGCCGCCTCAGTTATTTGGCTCTCACATTGATATTTGAAGTAGAACAAGAGCCATAGAAGTGAGAGACCAGAAGAAGAACAAGAAAATATATTTTAAAATATTTCAGTGAGGTGGGTGCAGGAGTGGAGTCTGTGCGGAGTGAGGTGGGTGCAGGAGTGGAGTCTGTGCGGAGTGAGGTGGGTGCAGGAGTGGAGTCTTTGCGGAGTGAGGTGGGTGCAAGAGTGGAGTCTGTGCGGAGTGAGGTGGGTGCAAGAGTGGAGTCTGTGCGGAGTGAGGTGGGTGCAGGAGTGGGGTCTGAGCGGAGTGAGGTGGGTGCAGGAGTGGGGTCTAGCTGGAGTGAGGCTCAGCTTTATGGCTTTGAATCATAAAATGTTTGTAGTGCAAATATTTTTCTCCAAACAAACAAAAAACTTACTGTAAATAAAATTGAGTTTGTAAAGAAAAGATTAGCACTTTGATTTTTATGATTTCAAGCTAATCCCAAAGCGAAGAAGAGGTCAAAATCATAGACAGCGAGGAAAAATAGCACATGGCAATAAATCAAACTGTTTCAAGGTGCCACGAGTGTAATTAAAGAAGGCGACAATTTCTCAATGCAGCCATCCCGCTGATGAAGTGTCACTAGCTATCGGACGCGCGTACAACTAACTATGAGGCAGCCCGCTCTCTGTTTATGCCGGCGTGTTTCTCATATGTCTCTTCCTTCTATTTTCTCCACTTCAGTGACAAGTGCACGAAATTTAGGCAACTGCGCACAGTGAGAAAAAGCCCCAATACCCAGCTGAGATGGCGTGGCTATGGGTAGAGCGCCATCTGTTGCCGGTAGAAACAAGCCAATTCCTATCCCATCTTTCGCTGCCTCTGTTAATTTTCTGCTTTTATGTCTGTGCACTTTTGTCCAGCTTTTACTTCTCCTCTGAAGCTGCTGACAGATTGACAAGTTTGGGGGGGGGGCACTGCAGGATGTGGCGGGAGATTCTTAATGGAGCAGAAAGATTTAGAATCTTTCTCTCAAGTTTTTGGTGGTTTGGGGGCATTTCTCAGGGGCTTTTGTTTGATTTTACTGATGGCCTTACCATCTCTAGGGGCATAGGAGAGGGGAGGCAGAGAGGGTGGCAGAGGAGAGGGGAGGGCAGAGGAGAGGGGAGGGCAGAGGAGAGGGGAGGGCAGAGGAGAGGGGAGGGCAGAGGAGAGGGGAGGGCAGAGGAGAGGGGAGGGCAGAGGAGAGGGGAGGGCAGAGGAGAGGGGAGGGCAGAGGAGAGGGGAGGGCAGAGGAGAGGGAGGGCAGAGGAGAGGGCAGAGGGGAGGGGAGGACAGAGGGGAGGGGAGGGCAGAGTGGAGGGCAGAGGAGAGGGGAGGGCAGAGGGGAGGGGAGGGCAGAGAGGAGGGGAGGGCAGAGGGAGAGCAGAGAGGAGGGAGGGCAGAGGGGAGGGGAGGGCAGAGGGGAGAGGGGAGGGAGGGCAGAGGGGAGGGGAGGGCAGAGGGGAGAGCAGAGAGGAGGGGAGGGCAGAGGGGAGGGGAGGGCAGAGGGGAGAGGGGAGGGGAGGGCAGAGAGGAGGGGAGGGCAGAGGGGAGAGCAGAGAGGAGGGGAGGGCAGAGGGGAGGGGAGGGCAGAGGGGAGAGGGGAGGGGAGGGCAGAGGGAGGGGAGCGCAGAGGGGAGGGGAGGGCAGAGAGGAGGGGAGGGCAGAGGGGAGGGCACAGAAATGAGAAGGCGCTGAACTGTTGCGGACGAAAGCAGAGACAGCAAGGTCAGCTTCAGAATAATTCGAGTTTCCAGCGCTGTTGCCACGGACACAGCCAGCCAGAAATAAGCATCAACCCCCGCCCTTAGGCTAAGCTGATCGCCCAGTAGCCTGTCAGGAAGCCTGTCATGAGCGCATCCGGTTCATTCATCCTTGACCTGTCTGTCTGGTCCATCTTTTAATATTTGCAGAGTGGTATAAAAGTTATACACAGCGAATACGGTTGACTATATAATGCTCAAGTCTCTCGTGCACTCTTGAAGATATTTTGAAGCAATGTTGTAAGTGGTAGCGCTTTCATTGCGCATTCAAAATTTTTATCAGTTAAGCAATTTTCCCATTTATAAAGTAGCAGTTTATTATTGAAAAGGCATCTATAGTCATTCTATTGAGTTGATAATGAGTATACTCTCCATTGAATGCATGCAAATTAACAATATAGCCCTGACAATAGTGAGTAATAATGAAAAAAAATCTTCTTCTTAGCTTTAAACTTGCAAGGTCAAATTGGGAATCACGTGACTGCAATTTAATCGACACTGCGAATCACGTGACTGCAATTCAATCGACAAATGGGAATCACGTGACTAGTTATTCAAGTAACAAATGCGAATCACGTGACTGCAATTCAATCGACAACCAGGAATCACGTGACTGGTAATTTAATCAACAACCGTAAATCACGTGACTACTAAATCAACCGACAACCGGGAGTCACGTGACTGGAATTGAAGCCACTTAGCAAAAAATTATCAATCCTCGTATTTATGATTTATTATTTCAGAGTTGTTTAACAAACATAATCAGTCACGAAAGCTGCAAAGCACACAGAAAAATCTTTCGTTCCTTAATGAGCAAAGCTTTCTGAATCAGCGCCAGCCCATCGAGAAAATGCAAAACTACTATAACTAAAATGACAAGATAATGAGTTTTTATGATTTCAAATTCACGATGCATAAAGTTGAAATACAGTCTGTTTAAGTCTAAGCAATACAGGGTTTATAATTAAGTACTAAAAGGAGGACTCATTGTTTCACAAGACAAAAATTAATTTTAATTTTTTACGTTTAAAATTTGACTAATTAGCTAGACAATTGATCGACATGAGATTTGCTATGGATTCCTCTTTTCAGAGCGGAAATTCAAAGGATAAGGATAAACTTGAATGCAATGACGGGCGCTGCACCTCTTTCTACTGATGAACATGTACAGCGCGTTTGAAGCGTTCACACCTTTCTAGCTGTAGTTCGACATCCAATTAGCAATATTTTTAAGAATGGCACACACTGATGACCGACACACCCACAGCTTCCTGTGACTGACACACCCTACAGCTTCCTGTGACTGACACACCCACAGCTGCCTGACCGACACACCCCACAGCTTCCTGACCGACACACCCACAGCTTCCTGACCGACACACCCACAGCTTCCTGACCGACACACCCCACAGCTTCCTGACCGACACACCCCACAGCTTCCTGACCACCACCACCACTGCCACCACCAACAACAACAACAACAACAACAACAACAACAACAACAACAACAGCAACAACGACAACAACAACAACAACAACAACAACAACAACAACAACAACAACAACAACAAAGTACGCAGCCCCGCATACAGCGTCACACTTAGAGCAGGGTGCATCAGAAGGCGCGCCACAGAGCCTGAGAGCGGACGTAGTCCGCCCCGCTGTTGGCAGTGTCGGGCGCCCTGCAGCGTTGCATACATTTTAGGAGGCAGTCCACGTATCGACGGGTTCGGGCCTGACCCCGCCTGAACGGGCCCTGCAAGGTGAGCAGCAGGACGTTCTAAACAGGTTGCGGGCAAGGGCACGTGGCCCGCCAGTTGAAGTCGCCGCCGGTGCAGGCTGATGGACGGGTGCTGCAGCTTAGACCGGTCGTACAGGGCCTCGGTCCCGACGCTCTCGTCAGCTCGAAAGGCCGCACGGAGCAGCCCTGAGTGTGAGTCGGCCGGCACAGTCAGCACCTCGGTCATCAGCGTGTTGACAACCAGACCGACGCTCGATGCCACCTCGACCAGCCTGTCGACACATCCCAGATTCCTGACGGACACACTTCAAATCTACCTGATATACACAAGGTCCTGACCAACACACCTTGGAATTCCTGACCAACGCATCCTAAAGCTTCTTGAGCAACAAACACCTTTAGCTTTTAAAAGAAAATCAGAATGAATTTCACACAACTACTCAACTAAATCTGCCAGACAAATCGATTCAAATTACTCTTTGATCATTGAGTAAATTCATCGCAACATTAAAGAGTCGCTTCATCTCCGCTGCCACCGAGAATGGACACAGTCTCGCTTTGACAAAACTCTTCATTAAATTCGGCGGCTAATGGACTCAGAAATTCTCGTTGTTGTTGCACAGGTTGCTGCTGCTGCTGCTGCTGCTGCTGCTGCTGCTGCTGCTCAAGCAGGCGGCGTCGACGTCTGCGCCTCGGCGAGCTGTTAGCAACCTGAGCAGGCGACACCCTCGACACCAACGGCAAGGTGTTGCCATCCAGGTAGCCAGTGAGGGAGTAACTGCCCGAGTTCTGTTGCCGCTCCGACCGGAGGTAGCCTGCGGCCGAGGCCCCGCCCGTCCGGATGCCGAGCAGCTGCTGGAACGCGCACCGGAACTCTCTCTGATTGAAGCAGTACAGTATGGGATTCAGGCCAGAGTTTAGGTAGCCAATCCAGGTGATCAGGTCCACGTGCCAGCTGGCCAGGCCGCTGCACTGGCTAGCCGTGAACGGGCAGGCAACGTACATGACAAAGAAGGGCAACCAGCAGACGTAGAAACAGCCAAGGATCAGGCCGAGCGTCTTCGTGGCTTTGGTCTCGTGCCGGATCTGCCGGCAGGCCAGGCCGCCCTGCTGCGCCCTGATGAGCTCGCACTGGTCGGTGGCGATCCGGTGCACCCTGGCGTAGGCCAGCGTCATCACCAGCAGCGGCAGGAAGAAAGACGTGCTTGCTGACACCACGGCGTAGGAGCGGTTCACCTCCATGCGGCACTGCGGCACCCCGGTGTCTGACGGTTCGGCCGACGCAGCTTCAACTGGTCGCACCAGGCCGGAGAACACCGGGCCGAAGCTCAGACCGATGCTGACCGTCCAGACCACGCCGACCGAAGCGACAATTCGTCTGGGCTGTACAATCTGGCGATAGCGCAGCGGCTTGTTGACTGCGATGTACCTGTCCAGACTGATGAGGCACAGGTGCAGGATGCTGGCCGTGCAGCACATGATGTCGCAGGATTGAAAGAATTTGCAGAACAGATCGCCAAACGGCCAGCACTTCAGGAACACGTAGGCTGTAGACGAGGTCATCACGGTCAGAGCGATAGCAATATCCGCAGTTGCTAAGGACGCCAAGAGATGGAAGCATTTCTGCGAACGCAATCGACGAAATCTGGCCACGGAGCAGATGACCAGCGAGTTGCCAACCAGGGTCTCAACAATGAGCAGCGTCATGAGCAGCAGGGTCAGCAAGCGAAGCGGCAAGTCCTGGGAAGTCCATAGGAAAGAGAGGGCGGACTCAGTTGAGGACCCGTTTGAGCAGATCGATAGCGGCGGCATCGGCTGTAGCAATTGCTGTGTTGCAGGCTCGATTTGCAGTCAATCGAAAGCAGAAACCAGCCAGGAGAGGGGATTATTTTCCAGTCTCTCGGATAGGGGATTTGGGAAGCGGACCTCAGTGTCGCTAAGCTGCGAGCCAAGAAATAGCCGCGGGGGGTTCAATGCTTTCTCTCTGTCCCACTAAACACGACGAGGGAAGGCGGCTCAAGAAGGCTTGCCTCAGTGCACTGATCGCACTGTGCTTTAGGGATCTTCTTAGGCGATTTCCCATTGGTTTGTACAGAGAGCTGTTCAAATAGCCGCAGCCAATGATGCTGGTCAAGCTTCATCGCGCTTGCACAGTTGCTAAGCTAAAATACTCAACACAGTGTACGATACTCTGTGGAATGCAACTGATATTTCTCTGTCGTTAACAATTTTCATCTAGTTTAAAAAAAATCGAACCACAAGTAATTAATCCATAGACTTTGGCGAAAATACTGGTATATTATCTCATAATCAAGCTGATCCAACAACGTAAATTTGTCAATGTCAGACAGTCTACCCGAATTGTCAGACAAACTACAGAATTTAAAAACAGTTTTACGGAATTGTCAGACTACAAATAATTTTAAAAAATGCCAGGTGTAATTTATCGTGCACGAGCTGTCATTATTTATAAAGATCTGAAGTACCACTGAAGAAAATTGCGCTTAGACAAAATGTAGGGATGACAAGATAGGTCAGAAAAGGAGCCACTTCAGAATAAGACTGTCACCTGATTCAAAAACCTGTAGGACCTGGAGCTAGTTCATAAGAGTGCATCTGCTCAGTTGCACTGTATCTGTTCTATCTATCTATCTATCTATCTATCTATCTATCTATCTATCTATCTATCAATCAATCTATCTATCTATCTATCTATCTATCTATCTATCTATCAATCTATCTATCTATCTATCTATCTATCTATCAATCTATCTATCTATCTATCTATCTATCTATCAATCTATCTATCTATCTATCTATCTAATTATCTATCTACGAGTATCTTGTATCTATCTATCTGTCTTATCAGTCTGTCTGTCTGTCTATCTAGCTATGTGCATATTTGCACTTTTATAAATAGCTCCACAAGGATTAGCCAAGCATTGATGGTAAGAAACTCTAAGGCCGAAAAACAGTTTTATGAGGCTCCAATCTTATCGCTCAGATCTCTGAACTTCCGTCCCGCATTCAGCGCCGCAGACTGTCGTAAAAAAAGAAAATAAATTAGTAAATTGGAAGATAAAACTTCATAGAATCGGATTTTGCAACGTAAGATAGAAGGCAAAACTAGGCTGAGGGGCCATTTTCTTAGAAAAGAATTATCCGCAAATCAGCGCACCGTCTCTAAGAAAATCCATTAAAGCCCAACTGTTTTTTAGATACGAGTACATTCAGCTAAATTGCCTGGGCAAAAAGCAATTTGCTGAAAGTTCCTGCTTCCAACTTCGTAGCAACTTCAGCCCCGGGCAATAAATTTTTGAAATGAGAATTTTAGTTTGTTCAGTTCCGGGAAGGAGTCAAAATATTTTTCTTTAACTTTTTCGACGTTAAATTTTTGAGGAAGTTAATGTGGCTCATTTTTGCTCATAACAGATAGGCAGATAGATAGATAGATAGATAGATAGATAGATAGATAGATAGATAGATAGATAGATAGATAGTCAGATAGATAGATAGATAGTCAGATAGATAGATAGATAGATAGATAGATAGATAGATAGATAGATAGATAGATAGATAGATAGATAGATAGATAGATAGATAGTTGATAGATAGATAGATAGATAGATAGATAGATAGATAGATAGATAGATAGA
Organism: Macrostomum lignano; assembly: GCA_002269645.1. Classification (NCBI taxonomy): domain Eukaryota; kingdom Metazoa; phylum Platyhelminthes; family Macrostomidae; genus Macrostomum; species Macrostomum lignano. The sequence goes on from NIVC01000362.1 coordinate 465,165, forward strand.
TAGATAGATAGATAGATAGATAGATAGATAGATAGATAGATAGATAGATAGATAGATAGATAGATAGATAGCATCTCGTCAAACAACTATGGCTGGTGCATCTCGTCAAACAACTATGGCTGGTGCATCTCGTCAAACAACTATGGCTGGTGCATCTCGTCAAACAACTATGGCTGGTGCATCTCGTCAAACAACTATGGCTGGTGCATCTCGTCAAACAACTATGGCTGGTGCATCTCGTCGAACAGCCTCGCTTATTAATTGGAAAAAATCTTGTCGACGACTGAACGAACCGTGCGACCTATGCTTCAGTGGAGATGACACAGGAGATGCGGGTGAAGCATGGTAAGCATAATATGTCAACATTGTAAGTAAATTAGTGGCTATACTAATGGCTATATAATAGAAACTGATTTTTTTACAATGTTCCATTAATCTGCAGGTCGGATGGATTCGGAACGCGCAGTTCGCTTCTTCGAGAACTGCGACTTCAAGAATTGCACGTTTCAGTTTCAGTCTTGACTATCCTTTTTTCAGTGTATTCCAGAATGTCATGTAGACTGTTTACGATATTCCCTTATGTCAGTTAATAAATGCATAGTTAAACTAACTATGGTTCAAACGCCTGCTAAAGCTGAACTAATGGCCAGTTGAGTTTGTCATTACGCCAGGCTGTGGCTTATGGACAATGTCTCACTATGACACCCTGTGACCCCACTGCCTCTCTATGACAATTCACACTGTCTCTATATGACATCCCTGCTGTTTCTTTTACAAAATGGTCATGAAAATAAATAAGATAACTATATTGTACCATGACCTTAATTGTGCCCGCTGGGCACTTATTCTTGCCTTTTAATGCCATACGAGCGTAGACTACATTTAAGCCCGCTTGCAGGAAAGAAATATCGAAATTAGCGGGCAGTTAATGACATTTAACGCCCAATTATTCTGTCCCACTCTGTCAAGGACACATTAAACGTCTATGGCACAATAATAGTAATACTAATGCTTTAAGGGCGTTAATGGGAAATCAGAGGGTGCCTATTATGTGCCCTTATGTGTCTATGGTCAATAGCCTATTACTATTAGGCTATTGACCATAGACTACAGGATTCCTAGTAGACTAAAGGCTTACAGTGACATGTATGATAGCAAAGTAGTATGTAGCCGCAGTCAATTTTCATTTTCATTATATTTATAAATAACACACTGTAGACAAAAGCAACACGCTTACGCATATATTGGCGCTTCAAATGTACTTTTAGAAGAAAATCGGCCACTTGAACATGTTGAGCTGTAGATTTTACAATCAACAGAAGCAATTACGATTGCGAGGCCAATATCTTAAGGAACGAGTGTACGACATCTATCCCTACTAATTCGTTAGTCCACAAGTATCCAATTCTGGCCAAAACTGCCGTATCTAGAGCAAGTCATTTCCTAATTTCCTCATTTGCTTCCCCAAAAAGTGCAACATCTCGCTGGCGTCGAAGGATGCAAATTTTGATAAGTTTCTGCTTCGGCAGCCAAGAAGATTTATGACTTATGTAGAGTAGCTGCTGTAAACATATACGAGCGCAGTTAACGGCGCTTCTGCCATTAGCAATATTTTGTTACAGCTTGGTTTTAGTTTCTCTCCATTAAAATTACAATTAGAATTTATTAGATTCTGCTTCCACTGAATATCGGGAAATAGGGTGACAGCTTCCACTAAATATCAGGAAATAGGGTGACAGCTTCCACTGAATATTGGGGAATGGGGTGACAGCTTCCACTGAATATTGGGGAATGGGGTGACAGCTTCCACTGAATATTGGGGAATGGGGTGGCAGCTTTCACTGAATATTGGGAAATGGGGTGACAGCTTCCACTGAATATTGGGAAATGGGGTGACAGCTTCCACTGAATATTGGGGAATGGGGTGACAGCTTCCATTGAATATTGGGGAATGGGGTGGCAGCTTTCACTGAATATTGGGAAATGGGGTGACAGCTTCCACTGAATATTGGGGAATGGGGTGGCAGCTTCCATTAAAGATTTTCAATGCAAAAAATAAAGAAAAAGACAAAGCCCCTGGCCGATAAACTTTATCACACATTGCAACAAATATTAAGAGTCAAAATAATTTGTACCAGTAAATGTATATAGTGTCTTAGGAAATGATTAACTTTGCATAAGCAGAATTAATTTAGGTGTCGTTTTAGTCAGGAAACAAAAAAGCAGTCAAATTAATAAGAAAATACTATATTTAATAATACGGTGATATTATTGAAAGGTGGATTACGAAACAGAGGGGGAAATGCGAGTTTTTAATATAACCACGACTAAATTAACTTGTATGAATTACCTGATGACACGCTGGTATACAAATGATTTTACATTAAATATTAGTATACAATATTATACAAGTATGTATGTAGGCATTTTTATATCTAACGAATTTTCGAAAAACGTCATAGGTAACAGTGTTACTGTTGATCCATTGTCTATGGCTTCTGAGGAGTGACTTTCTATTGTCTATGGCTTCTGAGGAGTGACTTTCTATTGTCTATGGCTTCTGAGGAGTGACTTTCTATTGTCTATGGCTTCTGAGGAGTGACTTTCTATTGTCTATGGATTCTAATTGGAGAGTGACTTTCTATTATCTATGGTTTTTAATTGGAGAGTGACTTTCTATAGTCTATGGCTTTTAAGTGGAGTGACTTTCTATTGTCTATGGCTTCTGATTGGAGAGTGACTTTCTATTGTCTATGGCTTCTAATTGGAGAGTGACTTTCTATTGTCTATGGATTCTAATTGGAGAGTGACTTTCTATTGTCTATGGATTCTAATTGGAGAGTGACTTTCTATTATCTATGGTTTTTAATTGGAGAGTGACTTTCTATAGTCTATGGATTCTAATTGGAGAGTGACTTTCTATTGTCTATGGGTTATAATTGGAGAGTGACTTTCTATTGTCTATGGGTTCTAATTGGAGAGTGACTTTCTATTATCTATGGTTTTTGATTGGAGATTGACTTTCTATAGTCTATGGCTTTTAAGTGGAGTGACTTTCTATTGTCTATGGCTTTTAAGTGGAGTGACTTTCTATTGTCTATGGCTTTTAAGTGGAGTGACTTTCTATTGTCTATGGCTTCTAATTGGAGAGTGACTTTCTATTATCTATGGTTTTTAATTGGAGAGTGACTTTCTATAGTCTATGGATTCTAATTGGAGAGTGACTTTCTATTGTCTATGGATTCTAATTGGAGAGTGACTTTCTATTATCTATGGTTTTTAATTGGAGAGTGACTTTCTATAGTCTATGGCTTTTAAGTGGAGTGACTTTCTATTGTCTATGGCTTTTAAGTGGAGTGACTTTCTATTGTCTATGGCTTCTAATTGGAGAGTGACTTTCTATTATCCATGGTTTTTAATTGGAGAGTGACTTTCTATAGTCTATGGATTCTAATTGGAGAGTGACTTTCTATTGCCTATGGGTTCTAATTGGAGAGTGATTTTCTATTGTCTATGGGTTCTAATTGGAGAGTGATTTTCTATTGTCTATGGGTTCTAATTGGAGAGTGACTTTCTATTGTCTATGGCTTCTAAGTGGAGAGTGACTTTCTATTGTCTATGACTTCTAATTGGAAAGTGACTTTCTATAGTCTATGGGTTCTAATTGGAGAGTGACTTTCTATTGTCTATGGCTTCTAATTGGAGAGTAACTTTCTATAGTCTATGGGTTCTAATTGGAGAGTGACTTTCTATAGTCTACGGCTTCTAATTGGAGAGTGACTTTCTATTGTCTATGGATTCTAATTGGAGAGTGACTTTCTATTGTCTATGGATTCTAATTGGAGAGTGACTTTCTATTGTCTATTGATTCTAATTGGAGAGTGACTTTCTGTTGTATATGGCTTCTAATTGGAGAGTGACTTTCTATTGTCTATGGATTCTAATTGGAGAGTGACTTTCTATTGTCTATGGATTCTAATTGGAGAGTGACTTTCTATTGTCTATGGATTCTAATTGGAGAGTGACTTTCTATTGTCTATGGATTCTAATTGGAGAGTGACTTTCTATAGTCTATGGGTTCTAATTGGAGAGTGACTTTCTATTGTCTATGGCTTCTAAGTGGAGAGTGACTTTCTATTGTCTATGACTTCTAATTGGAGAGTGACTTTCTATTGTCTATGGATTCTAATTGGAGAGTGACTTTCTATTGTCTATGACTTCTAATTGGAGAGTGACTTTCTATTGTCTATGGGTTCTAATTGGAGAGTGACTTTCTATTGTCTATGGGTTCTAATTGGAGAGTGACTTTCTAGTGTCTATGGCTTCTAAGTGGAGAGTGACTTTCTATTGTCTATGACTTCTAATTGGAGAGTGACTTTCTATTGTCTATGGGTTCTAATTGGAGAGTGACTTTCTATTTTCTATGGGTTCTAATTAGAGAGTGACTTTCTATTGTCTATGGCTTCTAATTGGAGAGTGACTTTCTATTGTCTATGGGTTCTAATTGGAGAGTGACTATCTATTGTCTATGGCTTCTAAGTGGAGAGTGACTTTCTATTGTCTATGACTTTTAATTGGAGAGTGACTTTCTATTGTCTATGGGTTCTAATTGGAGAGTGACTTTCTATTTTCTATGGGTTCTAATTAGAGAATGACTTTCTATTGTCTATGACTTCTAATTGGAGAGTGACTTTCTATTGTCTATGGGTTCTAATTGGAGAGTGACTTTCTATTGTCTATGGATTCTAATTGGAGAGTGACTTTCTATTGTCTATGGCTTCTAAGTAGAGAGCGACTTTCTATTGTCTATGGATTCTAATTGGAGAGTGACTTTCTATTGTCTATGGATTCTAATTGGAGAGTGACTTTCTATTGTCTATGGATTCTAATTGGAGAGTGACTTTCTATTGTCTATGGATTCTAATTGGAGAGTGACTTTCTATTGTCTATGGGTTCTAATTGGAGAGTGACTTTCTATTGTCTATGGCTTCTAAGTGGAGAGTGACTTTCTATTGTCTATGGCTTCTAAGTAGAGAGCGACTTTCTATTGTCTATGACTTCTAATTGGAGAGTGACTTTCTATAGTCTACGGCTTCAATTCTAATTGGATAGTGACTTTCTGTTGTCTATGGCTTCTAATTGGAGTGACTTAGGAGTGATCGAAATGGGGTGACAGGTTGCAATGAAGTTCAACCGTTGCTAATAACCATATCTAAGCATCGGCATGACTTTACACACCTCAGTTAATCTTAGCTAGCACAGCGGCCCTATCGTCAGTATTAGTAAACAGAGCTTTCACAATGCCCCTAACCTCAGCGTCGCTAAACGCATCGGCTAGCGGACTTTTACCGTCACACCACAGGTCGGGAAAAGCGGCTAGCGGAGCAGACAGCATTCGGCCCAATAGGCAGAATCTCGGCCAGCCGGGGGCGCAGCGCTCTAACGAAGCTGAACCAGCAGCGGCCTCGTTGAACACCTTCGCTAGGCGCTCCTGAACCCACTGAAAGATTCTAGCTAGATCGTCGGCATCGCGACAATCGAAATCTTCTTGTGCAAGGGTGAACGATGTCAGCTGGGCTAGCAGACAATGGGCCAGTGCGCCTAAAGCTTTGCAACAGATTTTCGTAGGCAGTACAGACCAGACTCTTGCCAGGCATTCCAACTGGTACAGCGACTGGCGGCACAGTCGATTGTTGGCTTCGTAGCTGCCGCCAGCTGATTGCTGACCGACTGTCAGCTGACTGGCCGGCTCCAGGATGAGATCGCGCTGCCGGGCCAGCTGGGCCAAGAAAATTCTGGCGCCGTCTGTGCGCAGAGCGGCTGCCGCGTCTACTAAACATTTTGGCGGCGGGTTCGAACCCCGGCCTGACACTAGCGGGCCGACGAATCTGAGGGCAAAGCGATTTTGGGGCTGTTGTCTTTGTCTGGTTCTTTAGGATTCTTTGATAGGATTATGAGCGATTATTTGCAAAGGATTTTGAGCGCGATTCTTTTAGGAGACAATGAGCGATTCTTTTAAGGGATTATGAACGATTCTTTTAGCATTATGAGCGATTTTTGTAAGGGATTATGAGCGATTCTTTCAGAGGATTATGAACGATTCTTGTAGGGGATTATGAGCGATTCTTCTAGGAGATTATGAGCGATTCTTGTAGGGGATTATGAGCGATTCTTCTAGGAGATTATGAGCGATTCTTTTAGAGGATTATGAGCAATTCTTTCACAGGATTATGAGCGATTCTCTCAGAGGATTATGAACAATTCTTGTAGGGGATTATGAGCGATTATATCCGGGGATTATGAGCGATTCTTTTAGGGGATTATGAGCGATTATTTCTGGGATTATGAGCATTTCTTTCAGGGGATTATGAGCGATTTTTGTAGGGGATTATGATTATGAACGATTCTTTCAGGGATTTTGAGCGATTTTATCCGGGGATTATGAGCCTTTTTGTAGAGGATTATAGTGTAGAGAAAATCTTGCAGAGGATTATGAGCAATTTTTTAGAGGATTATGAGTAATTTTATAGGATTATGAGTAATTTTTAGAGGATTATGAGCAATTTTTTAGAGGATTATGAGCAATTATCTCTAGAAGATTCCTGTTAAAGACGTAAAGCTAATATAAGATAAGCAACTAACCTATGCTCAATATCCACAGCGCAGTGAGCCAAATAGTGACAATTATTATAATACAGAGCGGCCAGTTGCGGCACAGACGCCAGCTGCTCAGCGTGAATCAGACTGGCCGTGTCCCGATAGAGCAGCAGAAGCTTCCGGCAGCACTGGCCAATGCGGCAACGAAGCTCGGCGCTGAACTTGCCGTCAACTCCGCCTCCTCCTGCTGCTGCTACTCCGTCGCTTGAGTCGCCACCTCCGTCTCCGGCGGTTGAGGACGCTTCCCGGCAAATCTGGCCAATATATTCCACTAAGTCAATGGCCGACTGGCTGACCCGACAGGTTGGGAATGCAAATGCACGCCTGCGTTTTTTAGGTCAGTGAAGAGATTATGGAAATTTCTATTTACAATAAAAATTACACAGTCTACATTTGCTACTGATTTAGTAGTGCAAATAGTGTCTAGTTGTAGTGCCTAATTGTTATCCTGGCTGCAGAGTGAGATGTTTCTTTGATAAAACAATAATTCATTAAACATACTAATTAAGCAATCACAGAATCTACGACTCACTCAGCACACTCGCTGACCAATCACAGAATCGACGACTCACTCAGCACACTCGCTGACCAATCAGAGAATCAATGACTCACCCAGCACACTCGCTGACCAATCAGAGAATCAATGACTCACCCAGCACACTCGCTGACCAATCAGAGAATCAATGACTCACCCAGCACACTCGCTAACCAATCAGAGAATCAATGACTCACTCAGCACACTCGCTAACCAATCAGAGAATCAATGACTCACCCAGCACACTCGCTGACCAATCAGAGAATCAATGACTCACCCAGCACACTCGCTGACCAATCAGAGAATCAATGACTCACCCAGCACACTCGCTGACCAATCACAGAATCGACGACTCACTCAGCACACTCGCTGACCAATCAGAGAACCAATGACTCACTCAGCACACTCGCTGACCAATCAGAGAACCAATGACTCACTCAGCACACTCGCTGACCAATCAGAGAATCGATGACTCACTCTGCACACTCGCTGACCAATCCGAGAATCAATGACTCACCCAGCACACTCGCTGACCAATCAGAGAATCGATGACTCACTCTGCACACTCGCTGACCAATCCGAGAATCAATGACTCACCCAGCACACTCGCTGACCAATCAGAGAATTCTGTACCCCTTCGAACAACCAGAACAAACCATAGCTAGTCTTACCTATCAATGTACTTTTCAATCAATTCAACCGCCTCTTTTCCACCGCCGATGCAGTCGCCAAAATCGATCGCATCCATTCCTGTCTCCGATTGGGCGGCAGCTTCATCAACTAAAGCGCTGTCGGCTAGAGAGCGAGCGGCAATTTCGCGGCCAGCTTCCAAAATAGCGGCAATGCGTTTCTCGGCGAATACTATGCCAATTTCGCGTACGAATTCGCCTAAACGACTGACGTTGGGCGACACTAAACGGCATTCAACAACAAGCTGGTGCTCGAGGCGCTCCACTGCCGCGGCCGTTTCTCCGTAGGCCTTGGGAGATTGGAGAAAGAGAAAAACTAAATATCGGTTTTATGGGATCAATAAAGTTGGGATTAAGTGAGAATGAAGTTGGGATGGGATCAGTGAAGTTGGATGGGGATCACTAAAGGTAGGATGGGGATCCCTAAAGGTGGGATGGGGATCCCTGAAGGTGGGGGCCCCGAATGTGGGATGGGGATCCTTGAAGGTGGGATGGGGATCCTTGAAGGTGGGATGGGGATCCCTGAAGGTGGGGGCCCCCGAATGTGGGATGGGGATCCTTGAAGGTGGGATGGGGATCCTTGAAGGTGGGATGGGGATCCCTGAAGGTGGGATGGGGATCCCTGAAGGTGGGATGGGGATCCTTGAAGGTGGGATGGGGATCCCTAAAGGTGGGATGGGGATCACTGAAGGTGGGATGGGGATCCCTGAAGGTGGGATGGGGATCCCTGAAGGTGGGATGGGGATCACTGAAGGTGGGATGGGGATCCCTGAAGGTGGGATGGGGATCCCTGAAGGTGGGATGGGGATCCCTGAAGGTGGGATGGGGATCCCTGAAGGTGGGATGGGGATCCTTGAAGGTGGGATGGGGATCCCTGAAGGTGGGATGGGGATCCCTGAAGGTGGGATGGGGATGGATCCGTGAAGGTGAGATGGGATCGAAAAATTTGAGTTGGGGATCCCTGAAGGTGGGGTGGGATCATGGAATTTGAGATGGGGATCGCTGAAGGTGGGATGGGATCATGGAATTTAGGAATTTGGATCCCTAAAGTTTGGATGGGGAGTGGGGAGATCGATTTATAAAGTGAAGTTTATTGTCCAGAGTACAAAGAATTTCAAAAGTAATATTTCATATCATAAAAAGACATTTACCTGCAGTCCAGCCCAGTCTGTAGGCACAGTCTTAGCTAAACAGTCTGTAATCAGACGCTCAGCCAGTTGATTCTCCATCAAAGGTCTCAGTCGATCAGCCAATGTAGTCATTGCTGCTGGCTGTTTGTCAGACTCGCTCTGCTGCTGCTCTTCAGAAGTGTCGGACAGCGGCAGGCTCAGCAGGAACTCGCGCAGCGTGTCCAGAGTTGGCGACAGACAGGCGCACAGAGCCAACGGTAGCGGCGGCCTACGAGAGCACCGACGCTGACTGTCGCTATCATCGACATCGTTTTCGACGTCAGCCTCGCCGTCGGCGGCCTGCTGCTCTTGGCCAGCATCCAGCAGCACCAACTCTAATTGATTTTCAACTGCATTGCATTCCAATACGAGAGATCCGTCAGATATTACTGGCAGTAGGAAGCGGGACAGCAGGGTGTCGGCTAATTGGGCGTCCACTTTGGAGTGGAACAGCTTGAGAGCCTGAAGAGTGAGGCAAAGTTTGATCATGATAATGAGATGCACAATGCTAAGATTAATGGAAACATTTCAACCCACCCGTACAAAACAGACAGGAAGGCAGACAGAAAAGCAGACAGACAAATAGACAGACACACAAACAGACAGACAGACAAGCAGCGGGTCAGATAGACCGGCAGACAAACAAACAGACAGACAGAAAGACAGACAGACAGACAGACAGACAGGCAGACAGACGGGCAGACAAACAAATCGACAGATCCACAGACAGACAGACACACTAATACAAATAGGTAAGGCAAATACTGTTCTGTAGATAGACAGATACTGACACTAAGATAGATAGACACACAGGCAAACCAATCAAGCAGTTAACCCAGACACAGGCACAGATGGAGAATAGAAGTAAAAAAACGCTACGTAAGGCTTGACAAACCTGAAACGCCCGCACAAGTTTTGGCGCATTGGCGAGATTTCGGACAGTCAAACTGCAGATCAGCGGTCGCTCCAGCGGCTCTTTGAACACAAAATTATTGGACCACATCGTCAAGAAGGCGTCGTGCAGATTGTGCTTGCACGTTATAAATAGATTGCGTAGCAGGGTGAGGACCTGAAAAGATTCGGTTGATGCGTGCTTTTGATTTAGACTCAAGCCCTCACATCTACTCAATACCGACTCAGATCTATTTTATCTCGATTCAGATCTATCCTATCCACATATATATTCAGATCTATCCCATGTATATTCAGATCTATCCCATCTAGATTCAGTTCTATCCTACCTAGATGCAGATCTATCCCATTTAGATGCGGATCTATCCCATTTAGATGCAGATCTATCCTATCTAGATTCAGATCTATCCTGTCTATATTCACATCTATCCCCTCTAGATTCACATCTATCCCCTCTAGATTCACATCTATCCTACTCGTATCTAGATTTACACATCCATCCCAGCTAGATTTACACATCTATCTCATCTAGATTTACACATCTATCCCATCTAGATTTAGATCCATCCCATCTAGATTCACACCTATCCCATCTAGATTCACACATCTATCTCATCTAGATTTACACATCTATCCCATCTAGATTTAGATCCATCCCATCTAGATTCACATCTATTCCATCTAGATTCACATATATTCCATCTAGATACACATCTATTCCATCTAGCTCGTAGATTCACATCTTTTCCATCTAGATACACATCTATTCCATCTGGATTCACATCTATTCCATCTAGATTCACTTCTATTCCATCTGGATTCACATCTATTCCATCTAGATTCACATCTATTCCATCTAGATTCACTTCTATTCCATCTAGATACACATCTATTCCATCTAGCTCGTAGATTCACATCTATTCCATCTAGATACACATCTATTCCATCTGGATTCACATCTATTCCATCTAGATTCACTTCTATTCAATCTAGATTCACATCTATTCCATCTAGATATACATCTATTCCATCTAGATTCACATCTATTCCATTTAGATTCACATCTATTCCATCTAGCTCGTAGATTCACATCTATTCCATCTAGATACACATCTATTCCATCTAGATTCACATCTATTCCATCTAGATTCACATCTATTCCATCTAGATTCACATCTATTCCATTTAGATTCACATCTATTCCATCTAGATTCACTTCTATTCAATCTAGATTCACATCTATTCCATCTAGATACACATCTATTCCATCTAGATTCACATCTATTCCATCTGGATTCACATCTATTCCATCTAGATTCACATCTATTCCATCTAGATTCACATCTATTCCATCTGGATTCACATCTATTCCATCTAAATTCACATATATCCCATGTAGATTCAGATCTATCCCATCTAGATTCACATCCATTCCATCTAGATTCACATCTATTCCATTTAGATTCACATCTATTCCATCTAGCTCGTAGATTCACATCTATTCCATCTATATACACATCTATTCCATCTAGATTCACATCTATTCCATCTAGATTCACATCTATTCCATTTAGATTCACATCTATTTCATCTAGCTCGTAGATTCACATCTATTCCATCCAGATACACATCTATTCCATCTGGATTCACATCTATTCCATCTAGATTCACATCTATTCCATTTAGATTCACATCTACTCCATCTAGCTCGTAGATTCACGTCTATTCCATCTAGATACACATCTATTCCATCTAGATTCACATCTATTCCATCTAGCTCGTAGATTCACATCTATTCCATCTAGCTCGTAGATTCACATCTATTCCATCTAGATACACATCTATTCCATCTAGATTCACATATATTCCATCTGGATTCACATCTATTCCATCTAAATTCACATATATCCCATGTAGATTCAGATCTATCCCATCTAGATTCACATCCATTCCATCTAGATTCACATCCATTCCATCTAGATTCACATCTATTCCATCTAGATTCACATCTATTCCATCTAGATTCACATCTATTCCATCTAGATTCACTTCTATTCCATCTAGATACACATCTATTCCATCTAGATTCACATCTATTCCATCTAGATTCACATCTATTCCATCTAGATTCACATCTATTCCATCTAGCTCGTAGATTCACATCTATTCCATCTAGCTCGTAGATTCACATCTATTCCATCTAGATACACATCTATTCCGTCTAGATTCACATATATTCCATCTGGATTCACATCTATTCCATCTAAATTCACATATTTCCCATGTAGATTCAGATCTATCCCATCTAGATGCGCATATATTCTATCTAGAATCAGACTTAAACAATTTAGATCAGATCTGTTACATCTACATTCAAATATAACGAATCGAGATTCAGACCTATCCAATTAACAATTCTGAACCCACCTGAATATCCTCTTTAACAAGTTGTAAATCGCGACGAAACAGCGCGTCGAGAGCGACAACTTCGTCGATGCAGTCCAGATATCGGCCCTCTTTAGTGCTCTGCTGCAGGCTGGCCATGCGGCACTGAATGTCGCTAATGACTGACATGGCCTGGTGGACCAGCTCGGCACTGCGCAGCTGCTCCAGCACCTTTGTGGAAGGTGGGACAAACATTTCGGTTATTAACTGAAGACGGGAACTCTGTGATAATACTGAGAATGAGGATCTGTGATAGTTTCGGTTTAGAAGGGAGGATTTGATTTTACAGTTGGCCCAGCCACTGAGAATCTGGGAGGCTGGCCTAGCAACTGACACTCTGGGAGGCTGGCCGAGCAACTGAGGATCCAGGAGGCTGGCCCAGAAACTGACACTCTGTGAGGCTGGCCCAGAAACTGAGGATCTGATAGGCTGGCCCAGCAACTGAGGATCTGCGAGGCTGGCCAAACCACTGAAAATCTGGGAGGCTGGCCCAGCAACTGATACTCGGGGAGGCTGGCCCAGCAACTGACACTCGGGGAGGCTGGCCCAGAAACTGACACTCGGGGAGGCTGGCCCAGCAACTGAGGATCTGCGAGGCTGTCCAAACCACTGAGGATCTGGGAGGCTGGCCCAGCAACTGGGGATCTGGGAGGCTGACCCAGAAACAGATGATCTGGGAGGCTGACCCAGAAACAGATGATCGGGGAGGCTGGCCAAGCAACTGACACTCGGGGAGGCTGGCCAAGCAACTGACACTCGGGGAGGCTGGCCCAGCAACTGGGGATCTGGGAGGCTGACCCAGAAACAGATGATCTGGGAGTCTGACCCAGAAACAGATGATCTGGGAGGCTGGCTTAGCAACTGGGGATCAGGGAGGCTGGCCCAGCAACTGGGGATCTGGGAGGCTGGCCCAGCAACTGACACTCGGGGAGGCTGGCCAAGCAACTGACACTCGGGGAGGCTGGCCAAGCAACTGACACTCGGGGAGGCTGGCCCAGCAACTGGGGATCTGGGAGGCTGACCCAGAAACAGATGATCTGGGAGGCTGACCCAGAAACAGATGATCTGGGAGGGCGGCGGTGACCCAGCTTCTGCGGATCTGGGAGCAAAAAAATTTAAATCTAGCAATCCAATATTTTTTATCACAGGTGTCTCACAAACTGAGAATCTTCCATGGTTATGGGAAGACACTATAAGAATCCCAAGCGTGTTTCAGGCCCTGGCTAAAGTTACTGATTTATCCAATACAGACCAAATAGAGAATCAGTGCCAATGATGTAGCTAGCAGCTCATAAGTCAGCTATCTTAGTCACCTTAGGATATTCCGCCAATCTCGCGTCCACCTCGGGCAGCACCTCGGACCTGGCCCGCTCGATAGCCTGGCCTAATCGGGTCTCAAGCTCGGCCACAGCCTGGGCCAGACTGGCCGACTCGCTGCGCGTGGCTTTAAAACAGTCAACAAGGCCAGCATCGTTTTCCAGCATGTGCAACATGTCGGCCTTCAAATCGCCAATAGTCACCATCAACGATTTCATGTTGGCAATAATGGCCTCGTCTGATTGTTCGGACATTGTGCCAATTTGACAGCGGTCAAATAGGAAGTTCTTGACAGAAGTTTAAAGGAAAATTTGATTTCCAAGGGTTTTTAAGCATACAAATATCAGAGCGATTTTGACCTCCAGGGTCCAAATTCAGGATGCCGAATTGATTGATAACTAGGATGCCAACTGACATCATTTAGAACAGGGTTTGGCAAAAATTTTACCTCAAGGGAGGAGAGGAGAAAGAGCTGAGAAGAGTCACAAACCTTGAGCAGGCCAGATTGCTTTTGTGAAGTTTAAAAGGACCCTGAGGGCCAGATAGAAAAGTTTTGCAGGCCACATGTGACCTGTAGGCTAAAGTTTGCCAACCCTTGGAGCAGGAGTTTAAAATCAAACAAAAAAACAAAACCTCTACGCTACTCTTTACACCCATGAGCCTCTGACCACATAGGTTGCAAAAGTATACAGATCCCATCTTCAAATGTTTCTTTCATATTATATTATTTATTGAAGTCTTGCAATCCTAAAAAATCTATTAATCATAAAATGATTGTTACCTTGTTATCTAATAATAGCAATGAAGACATAAGACAAAAATTCAATGGTGTCTAATTAAGGTACAAGTAGACTAACTAATTAGGGTTGTTTTTTAATGAAATATATATACTACAACTTTAAAAGAATAGCTTCATAGACAAAGAAGTTGAAGTTTGATATTTGATTGGCATATTTTAAAGCATTCTTTGGGTCTAAAGTTACAAATTACAATATTTATATTATCTAATATAGCTTTGGATAGCAGATAGCTTAAACTAATGCTCTCTAGTTCTAATGTTAAAGTTCCTTTTAATTTTCTTTATACAGGAGATATTATACTAGACCTTAGTTACTAAAGTAGTTAATTGGTAAAGGACATTAGACCCTAATATATAAAAGGATAAATTATTACAACTATTTAAAGAAGCATACTAAGTTAATATTTTTACAGGGGAAAGCCTTTTGTCTATTAGTATAGGGACTTCAATGAAGGCTTTATAACTTTCCAATTTTAACAATTTTAACTTTACTCAACTAAGAATTGAAAGACAAGTGAAGCTATTGCTTTGATAGAGTTGTAGTAAAAAAATGAGTGTTGCCAGTTTTAAAAGGAGGGAACTCTTAATTTAAGTCCCTGGAATTTAGGATTCAAGCATCAACATAGATTGTTAATGCCAATCACCCCTGTAGATCTTGTAAAATTGGTTCCAATTTTGTAGTTTAGTTACTTAAACAATAAACAATTTGAACCAAACAAGTCATAGAAAGTTTACTAGTTATAGATAGGCTCATATATATGGATATATATAGAGCCTAGGCTATTATTAAATAGGCTATGAAAAAAATTGAGATATGGCTTGATGTCTACGGATATAGATATAGGAAAAAATTAGTTACAGTAGAACTATTAAAACAAAAAAAGAACTTTGACATTGGTTATAATGAATAATGATGATAATAATTCTTCCAAGGTTCTTTTGTAAGGCCAACATTTTAGGCCTAGACAGATTTTTTTAAAATAATATTAAAAGTTTGGCTATTTTAGTTTTATTAGATCTATTTCTTAAATATATTAGGGTGAGCCACAAGTTTCTAGAATTTGAACAAGTGAAAACTATAACAAATAGTCTCAAGAATAAACAGTTTATAGTGATATAATATAGTTACCATTTAAGGCCTTGACCCTCTCCTAACTTCCTTGCAATGCCTTGATCCTCTCTTTCTAGAAGCTTGCTTGCAGGCCTTGAATCTATCTATTTCTGCATTGCCCAGGGTTTTTTTTTGTGCGCAGAGTGTGCGTATGCACCCTAAATTTTAAAATCGCACCCTGAAATTAAAAAAGTAGGTGCGGTTTAGGTGCGGTCTAATAACCATTTTTCTTTAAAGGCTTAACCATGCTTAAGCTATTTTTTATGCACTGCCTTAAAATATGAAACAAAATAACTCTTTAAATCCTATTAAGTCATATAGGCGATATAGCCTATAGCTATAGCCTTATGTAAGATATTAAAATATACATTCCCAGTTGTCTGAAATGTGAGCAATGTGAGGGTTTCACGAGAGATATTCAGACAAAGGCTCCCTAAAAAACGCCCCACACCGGGCCCCAAACTGCTACACATTATAACATTTTTTGTCAGTGCAGTATTTGATTGCAAGGAAAAGTTAAAATAGTAATGGAATAAATATCTTTATTTATTTTTTTAAATATTATTATTTTTTATTTTCTCGTTTTCATTATTAAATTATAATATTATTATTTTATTAATATTATTATTAATATCACTTATTGTTCACCGAATTTTATATTTCAAAGTAAAAAAACTAAATTTAATAAAAACTTGAAGCTAAACAGAAAATGCATTCTGAAGTGCCTTTAGTTATAGTCCAATTTGTTTTAATGTGTAGCGCTGCAGGGCGGTGCGGGCGTGTTTTAGGGAGACCCATTCAGACAGACATTCAAAATGATTGTCTGTAACTTCAAACAAAATTGACCCGCTTCAACCATCTTTTTGGCAAATACTTACGCAAGTGTTGGGCGTCGAATAAGCTTTAATTTATTAACTGAAGTAAAAATCCTTCTGACCTACATTGATTTAAAAATTGCTTAGCAACACTAGCTCTGATTAGAAATCGCTTTACTGTTGACTAAAATTGTTTTGATCGTAGCAGCCTAAAAGCAGATACTGGATTTAAAAATGCTTCGATTTACTCTATACGCATGTCTCAGCTTTAAAATGACACCTCAGGCATCGCAAAAGACAGCTTTGATGCTGAGATATTCGACACTAAACATGCATTGCTTTGCGCAATCTCACATTCAGAAATTTCACTGATTTTTTGTTGATATTTGTGCAGTTGCCATGTCCTTGTTTTTCATCAGAATCTTGTCAAATTCTAGTCATGTCTATACGCATGTCTCAGCTTTAAAATGACACCTCAGGCATTGCAAAAGACAGCTTTGATGCTGAGATATTCGACACTAAACATTGCTTTGCTCAAACTCACATTCGGAAACTTCACTGATTTTTATTCAATATTTGTTCAGATGCTTGTCTACTTCTCCATTTATTAACCATCGCATGGAGCCTTGCTAACGTACAAGTGTATGTAGTTACAGTAAATGGGGTTTTTGTGACTCACTTAAACTTGTTTACGCATTCTGCAGCTATTCGCCGCCTTTCATTGGAGTGATTCATGGAGTCCAGTTGATAAATTTCCACAAATTGGACTGCTTCTACGTCAGATCTCAACATTTGGAACCGTCCTTGAACTATTTCAGAGTTAAGTGAGCTAATGGCATCAAATGGAAGGCTAGTGCTCGTACTTGTAAGCGAAGCAGGTTCACAATTGAAATGGTTATATTCATGGCCATGGGATCTAAACTGATCTGTTTTACTTTCACGATCGCTTTGGTCTCAGAAGGAGCAGCAGTTGATGGACTGAGGTGAGAAGATGTGTCACGACTTGAGCTGTTTATAGAAAATATCTTTATCCAATTAAATATTTTCATGCGGCTCCTTAGGTTGTTCCGAATTCCGAGTCTAGAAGTCAAGACAGAAAAAAAGTTAAGAACTGCTACTGTAGTCCGTAGGGATTGGAAAGCTTAGCAGTACATTAGAAATCGCCAGTTCAATCTAAAAAGTTTGAAGTACATATAGCTATTGGGTTGCAACAACAGTAGAAAAAATTCTTCCTTTTTATTTTATTCCCACCTCTTACCTCATTCCGATTTGGATAGCAGAATTGCCACGCAAAAAAAGTAAAAACATAACAATAAACTATTTGCTTCATATTAATTGCCACTGACTGTTAATAAACGCGACGTCAATTTCTCTCAATAACAGTTGGAACATGTTTCTCGTACACTCGTATATTTATTTGAACCGCAAAGCGGTGAAAAAGTCATGATTGGTTGCCATATGTACAAATGTACACTCACAGACTCACTGACTCAGGTACAATCTATGCAATATAAAGGCAGGAATCATTAAAAATCAAATACTTAAGACAGTTTAAGAGAAATCCAGGTTTAAACTGGACATGACTAGAATTTGACAAGTTTCTGATGAAAAACAAGGACACGGCAACTGCACAAATATCGACAAAAAATCAGTGAAATTTCTGAATGTGAGATTGCGCAAAGCAATGCATGTTTAGTGTCGAATATCTCAGCATCAAAGCTGTCTTTTGCGATGCCTGAGGTGTCATTTTAAAGCTGAGACATGCGTATAGAGTAAATCGAAGCATTTTTAAATCCAGTATCTGCTTTTAGGCTGCTATAATCAAAACAATTTTAGTCAACAGTAAAGCAATTTCTAATCAGAGCTAGTGTTGCTAAGCAATTTTTAAATCAATGTATGTCAGAAGGATTTTTACTTCAGTTAATAAATTAAAGCTTATTCGACGCCCAACACTTGCGTAAGTATTTGCCAAAAAGATGGTTGAAGCGGGTCAATTTTGTTTAAAGTTACAGACGATCGTTTCGAATGTCTGTCTAAATATCTCTCGTGAAACCCTCACATTCTAAACAAGACTCAAGAGAAATTGCACTCTGAGCCTTAAAATCGCACCTTGAAATTTGGCACAAGGTGCGATTTCGCACCTTATCTCTGGCGAAAAAAAAAACCCAGGCATTGCCTGTTCTAAATATTGCTTGTTGGCAGATTGCTGTCCATTGCAAAAGCTCTAAAAGGACCTAAACACGTGGTAGTTGCATGGCAAGAGGTTTGGCAAGTATGGTAGGTGGGGCAAAACACTGAAGCCTAGACTTGTAAGCTTGGCCTAGGTGAGTCTTGCTTTGTAAAGCCACACATTGTCAAAGAAGAGCTCCTTGTCACAGTACCTTAGGTAGGCTTAGAGTCTAACCAAGATTAGATTTTTGTTTTTAAGTGAGATTGAACAAGAATAAAAAATGAGATTATAAATAAGTTGATTGAGAATTGGAGATCTGACTACAATTGTGAATTTGTAGGCCCCCTATTGGAAGAATAGGCTTAGTACTTATATTTAGTATATTTAGAAGATATATATAAAATTTAGCCAATATTATAAGTAAGTAGATAATAATACAAAAGAAAAGACCCAATGTGCCATCACAATAATATATATATATATCTAATATACAGCAAATATATAGCCTAGGTCTAAAAATGTAAGGCCTAAAGTTGCAAGCATTTTTTATTATTTAAATAATTTTAATTTTTAGCCAGCCACTAGGGCAGGGCCTAGTCATAATAAATAGACCTAGGGCCTATGGACTAAAAGCCTATCTATACAGGCCCAGGAGCTATTGATTCAATTGTCATATAATCTTAAAAAACGAGTAGGCCTAGATAAAAATTCCAAAAATGTGTGCATTGGCGAAAAATCAAGCTTAGGCCTTAGGAACTTAGGGCTATTATGGGCGCAAAAAAGTGTTTGGGGGCGAAAAATCAAGTTTAGGCCATTAGGGGCACAAACTTGAGGTTTTTGGGGGCGCAATATGTACTGTCACGCTATTTTGTAGGGGGAGGGGCGGCCCTGCGTGTCCGCCCCTGCGTATGGTAGGGCCTAGGCTAGGCTTATTTAAACACCTGAAACCTTGAAAACGTGAAAGGGCCTTTTTATATTACCAATTCCAGAACCAGAATCGGTTCGGAATTCCAAGAAAAACAGCAGTATAACTATTAAACTCTGTTAATATTTGACTGCCTTAACAACCTAACTTAGCACAATTTTTCACTTTCTTCTTGGCGATTGTCATTCAATAATAAAAACTTTATAGCACGTATCTCCCTCTAGTTATGGAGACAAAAAGTTATACTTTTTGGTATAACTGGAATATATAACTGGAGTAAATATAACTGGAGTATAACTGGAATATAAATTGGTTCTGGTTCTGGAACCAGAGCAAGCAATATGAAAAGGCCCAAAGTGATAAATTAGCCCTATTGAATGTAAAACAGCTGGTGTGGCGAAACAAACACGCACCACCTTTTGCATTCAAAACTTTCTAGAATCTTTACAGATAATAACAGCTTCTAAAGAAGCTCAGCTGTATGCGCACAGTAATTAAAGCTTGTCACATGCTAATTCTTTCTATTTTGCTTTAATGTTGTTTTGTTTTATTAGCACTGTATTTTGATTATTTTTAAAAAACATTTTTATACGGTCGCATTAGCAAGTACTGATTGTACGATTTTTGTGTCGAAGTTGTAACCAAATACATTTCCTATTTAATAGTGAAATAGGCCTTAATTTAAGCCTATTCTTGTAAACAAAAAGTCAAGTTTTACTGGCAGTGGCAGAACGATGTCATATGCAAAGGGTCGCGTTTTGCACATCAGAAATTTGTCCAATCGAGCTGTGTAAGTTTTTGTCATGTCATTAAATTAATTGTTGTGCTATGGTAGGCCCTAGGGCCTATGGGTTATTATTTAGTTAGGCCTATAATAAACCTATAAGTAAGACATTCATTCTCTCTTATGTTGCTTTTTGCTAGGGCAATTGGGCCATTGGCATAAAATGTCATTTCACCTCGTTCACCCCCAGGATAGAATTCTTGCACAAAAGTTGTTACATGTTTGTGCGCGCTTGTCAAATTTGTGCACTCTTGTGCGCTGAAAAGGAGCCTACTTGTGCGCTCCTAAAGAAGGTATGTGCGTGCTCCATTGTATGCATTTACAAAGAAGCTGTTTGCCACAGAATCATAAACAAGATTTGAATTTTACATGCATTCAACATGGTTAATTGCCATGTAGTATATGCACACTCAAGTTCTACTTTTCATAGTCCGGAAGGTTGTTTAATGCCAGAAAATTTTAAACAAAAGTACACAGAAAATTCTGGCACAAAAAGGGGTTTGACATGCGCCATGCTGGTTCTGGTACAACAGCAGGCAAGGGAGAAAAATCTGGTGCAGTACGACGCAAGACAAAAAAATTGGCATATTTTGGAACAAGACAAAAACTTCCAACAAGAAAATATTTTCTTTGACAATAAATTAGCATGTGGCAAAATCCAAAAATTAAGGGCAAGTTTATGAAAATTTGTTTTTTTGGTAATTTAAAAGCAATAAAGCTATAAAATAAATTTACTAAAGTTTCTAAAAGGTAAAAAGTCTATAAAAGCACAAATTATTTACATATAGCTTTATTTTTAATAAAATGATTTGTTAAAACAGTACGTTTAATTATGACCTAAAATGACTATAATGAAAATGATAGAAAAGCTATAATAATGTATTTTATTAACTTTAACTATCTTATAATGTTACACTCTATAATTCTACAACATATTTAACATTATTTTTAAGGGTTTATTTGTTTATCACTTTCGTTACTCTTGACAATGTGTATTTTGTAGAGTTCGTTTGCAATAAATTGTATTCAACGTAAGTTTATTATTTAAACATACAAATTCACATGACATATGGATCGGAAAATTGAATTTTACTCAGCTTCTACCAAAGCGATATGGAAAATTCTTTTTTTCCTGCATACACGCCACGATAATACATGTTTTAGTGTAATTTCATTGTTCTTCATTGCTTAATAAGCATATAGGAAGCATTTGATTTAGATGCCGGGTTTACATTTTGTGATACCATTTTTTACCCAAAATTTATAAGTCTAAATATAGGCATATTACAAATCATACATATGCAACAGTTGGCCGAGTTGGCCGATCTGGCCGACTGATTTGGCAGCCAACCAAGGAAGTTGCAAAAATGCCCACCCAAAAAAAATATCCATGTAGTAGTACTAAGTAGCTGACGAGGCATTTTGGCCTAATAAGACAGTCATATTTACTCCTGCCGTTTACCCAAAGTTGCATTAATTTTGCTTTAAGGTTTTTTTACATGTAGGTCGCATTTTTGGCAAAAAACTACACCGCATTTTAAAAGTTGTTAAAACTAAGTTGCATGGCCAACCGAATTTTGGAGGTTGCGCATGTGTGTTACAAATACGAATACCATGCAAGTTGATATTTAAATGAAAGAAAACAACTTAAAGATTATTTTGCAACAAGGAATTAGCAATATATTTACTTTTAGAAAAAGATGTTTGTTGGCAAACTTTGCACTTTAAATTAGTATGATTTTTTTGCAATTTTATGTGGTTTTAGAAAAACTTTGAAATCCTTAGAAATACTTCATCTTTTTGAATCAAAGAAAAAGTAAAACACATTACTTTCTGTTTTGTAAATAGTAAAAAATTGTGAATCGGTCAATTCGGACTTTTAAAATGCTTTTTTGTGGTTTTTTCTTATTTATTCAATAATATAAAGCATGAAAACAATAGTTTTTATCCAGAACTATTTTTAAAGACCTATCTATCTTTCAAAAACCTTTTTCAGATACATGTCTGAATGTCCGCAGATTTGTTTTACCATTTTATCCCACGTTTTTGGATTTCGCCATGTGATTTCTTTTTATTAGCACTTTTTTGTTTGCCAGTGTATTGATGGCTTTGTAATAATTTTTGTTAACATTGCATTTTCTATGAAACAGATTCTAATACAAGTTGTACCAATATTCTTCAAACAGAAAATTACTGGTTTTTGCATTTTTTTCAAAAGGTGCGGTACACAACAAGAGCAAATTTTGATAGGATTTATTTTGGCACATGCCACACAGTGCAAGTGCAAGCAAGCTTTTTTGATAGGATTTGTTCCAGCGAATAGCACAATCAAACTTTTTTGATAGGATTCATTCTGGTGCAGATGTGCCATGATCCTAACAATAGTATGCACTCAATTTTTTTGTGTGCATTTGCAAGTATTCCATTTTTGTTTAGGCATGTATCCAGCATGATCTGGACTTTAGGTTCACCTTCTATAACCCCTACACTCAAGATTATGTAATATACACCCAAAAATGGGCATGCATTGGCCTTGCCATAGTCAACATCATGGCATGCCTGTCCCAAAATTATTCCTATCAAAAAAGTTTGATTGCACTATGCACCAAAATAAATTCTATTTAAAAAGTTTGCTTGTACTGTGTATTGCATCTGTCTAAAAAAACTGCAAAAATCAGTAGTTTTCCATTTAAAAAACTTAGTAAAATTGTATTGTATTTGAATCAGTTTCATAGAAAATGTAATGTTAATGTAAAATAATTAAAAAGCAGTCAATACACTAGCAAATAAAAAGTGCTAAAAAAAAGAAATTATAAGCTAATTTTCTGTCAGAGAAAATATTGTCTAGTTGGAAGTTTTTGTCTTGTACCAAATTATGCCAATTTTTTGTCTTGTGCCATACTGTGCCAGATTTTTTTCCTTTGCTTGCTGTTGCACAATTGTGCCTGTGTGGCGCATGTCCAACCCCATTTTGCGCTGGAATTTTCCATGAAAAAGGCCATCTTTTTGACAGTGACCAAAAGTAGGTATGCGCAATTGGCGTGCATCACTCTTAAGAGAATAGTGTTCATGCACACCTTGTGTGCACCTTATAGAACCATGTGGAAAAGTTTTTGTTAAGTGGAAAAAAACAATAAAAAAGTTAATTTTCAAGCATAAATTTCAATCTTTCAGGGTTTTTAAAGCCTATAATAAGGCATTTGAACAAATCTTTGCATGCATAATTTTTAGACTTATAAGTAATATAAGTAGTATAGGTGAAAAGGCAAAAAATTAACCAAATTATTAGCCTTAAAGGGTCTTTTATGCAGTGTAGTGTTGGGCACCAATAATAAAAATCTTAATTTCTATTAATGGCAAAAGTGTTTGCATTAAAACAAAAAATCTTAACTTATAGTTTAGATGGGACCTAACAAAACTTTTAATTTTGTTAAGTTAACTAAAAATTAACTGATAATCATTAATAAGCAATAATCTGTTAAAGTTAACATAGAAAATATAGAAATCTTTCAATTTTTTTCTAAAAACAGACTTTATAATGCACTATCTTTTATTTCTATCTTTTTAGCAAAACATAAAGGTCATCTAAGCAATTTACAAGGTTAAAAAGCAATAAATAACAGTTTTAAAAACTTGTAGGCATATTACTACTAAAAGTAAGCATATTGTAGAAGAAGTAACTTATTTATTTAAAACTTGAAAGCTAATTAGTTACAAATAAAATACAAATATGAAGGTTGTTTCAGTAGGATTAGCAGGCACAGCAGAAAATAACATAATATTAGGAAAGAAGTGAATCAAAACAATAGATGCTCCCATGCAAGCAATAAAGTTCATAGTTTTAATTCATTATTAAATTTATTATATTTGCATGATAATTGTCATAAACAAAGAGATTTATTAGGCATTTAGTTAAATTTGAATAGATTTGTAATGTTGCAACTTTTTGTTGTACTTATATTTTTGTTTTTTTTGTGTCTTTAGTCATTCTTTGCCATTAGTATTAATGATAAATTTGTTGTTAACTAAAAATTATTAATGCAAATTTGTTAATCCATTAGTGCAAAAAATCTTAATGGCAGTATATTAATGCTTGTTAATGGATTAATGCTAATTAACAGACTGGTACCTAACACTGCCCTTATGCAATCCAAAAAAGTCATTTATTGTTGCAACACTGGCATAGATTTGAAAGTGTGAGCATGCTTTCACCAAAATAGACTCAAACTGTTTGAAATAATGATGGACCAAATACAAATTTTCACAAGTTTCTGAAGCCAAATCCAAATGCGAATATAATTATTTTAAGTTTTTAACTTCATTTAATTGGAATTAAATATAAAACTCATTAGTCTATTATATCTCAAGATTGGCAATATGAAGCTTTGAATAAGATAATGTATTTGGCATACATAGGCATATACTAACAATGAATAGAATACATTTTTTAATAAACTATATGTAGCTTCTCCTTGCAATAACCTCAGCAATTCCCCTTATAAGAATTGACATCTTAGCCAATTCCCATATAAGCCTTGACATCTCAATGAATCCCCCATGATGTCAAAATATGTCCTAGTGTTATAGAATCCAACTAATATAGAGCATTCTTAAAGTTGATAAATGCATTATGAGAGCTTTTCTCTCATTTTTATAATCGTAATTTCAGTCCTAATTTAATTCAACATTTAACAACTCATTTTAATGAAGATAAGGCTATACCCAGATAATTTGTGCTTTCATAGATTTTAAAAATGGTTTAACTAAATCAGTTTATTTTATAACCTTATTCCTTTCAAATGTCAAATAACAGTTTCCAAAAAAATCCCCTTAATTTTTTGGATTTTGTCATATTTATATTATATATATTGCTACATTTCATACATAATATGAGCCATAAGCCCATAATCTCTAACACTCTTGACTCTACAGACTCAAACTTCTCAGTTCTCCATTCCTTCTAAAGCTTTCTCAAATCTTAATACACCCCTTTATCTATGATATATGAACACCAATACTCAACTCTTGACTTAGAGCAAATGATCAGTTAGGTGCATCAAATGGAGTGTTAGAATTTGGGTTATAAAATGCTTTATACTAGATACCACAAGTTCTGTTACTTTGTGTTTAAATTTGAAACTTTTCTTATTGTAATTTACATATTTAAAATGATATTTGGCTCAATTTATTTGATATCATTAATCCGCAGGCAAGATGATCTCCGTCGTGCCTTCTCCAAGTTTGGCTACATCACGGATATAACCATTCCATTGGACTACTACACCGGCCGAATGAAAGGGTATGCATTTGTAGAATATCCTTTTTCTATAATTTTAATTCGTTTTTTTTAGTAATGTACTCGTTTCAGTTCAATAATTTTGCCTGGCTGGTTTACAATATACGCATTTTTATATCTTGTAGGCTCTGCATTGCAGTTGTCTGTTTTGTTGTAAATTAATAACCAAATCAACTTTAAATATCTGCAGGAAACTATTCTGAAAACCAACCAACCAATCAGTCAATCAGTCCTATCACTAAGACCTATTCAATCCTGTCTCCGGACTAAAGCCAATGCACACTAACCAGCAACCGGTGTTTCAACACTGAGTTCGACTGACAGCCAGACTGTCAACTGTCAGCTTGCTTGAAGTTGCAGACACGGCCCTAGCCAAAGCCCTAGTCCTAAAAGCAACTGCTGTCATCCAAGGCCAACAACAGCCAAGCAATTGTGTCTAATCAGTCAGTCAGTCAGCCAATTTAAATTTCTAAGCGAGGCACTCGTTACCTGTTTTTTGTAAAAGATTTCACTAGCTGGATTTCTAATCTGAGTAGCAAACTGATAATTTCCCCAGATCGATACATAAAATATCTGTTGGGAAATCAATTGGTTGCTACAGCTGTCTTTGAAATTTAAGCTAGTGAAATTATTTTTTTCTTATCTTATTTATACTTCGACGCCCAATCTGCACTACTTACTGATCGGCAGTAGGTAAGCTAGGAAGTTTTTCGTTTTATTTTCTGTGCCAACCTAAAAAAACCTGAAAAAATTCCTTAACTCGATAAATCTTCTCGTCGTGGGCTTAACCGCGATTTGATTGAATTTAAAAACAATCGTTTACGTACGACCGCACGAGCGACGCCCGCGAAGCTATCCGCCGGATGGATCGAACCCAGCTGCTGGGCCGGACTATTGAAATTGAGATTGCCCGCGGCTACAGGCGCACCCCTGCAGAGATGATGCGCATACAGAAGGAACGCGACCATATGGATCATCGGCGCGAACAGGACGACCGGGACAGGGACCGTGGTCGCGACCGGGACAGGGACCGAGACCGTAGGGATCGTAGGGACAGGAGGTGAGAGTTGAGAGTCTTGTCGATTGGAACAGAGGTCGAGAGAGAAATTAAAAGCTAATGCGAAACTTGGGAATGGAGTGGTTCAGAAGCATAAATCTGGAAAGTGGTATAATTACAGGTCGAAATTAGTAGAAATACAGGCAGTAATTCGTAAAATTGTAGGTAGAAATTACTAAAATTACAGGTAAAAGTGCTAAAATTACAGATAGAAAATGGTAGACTAACATGTAGAAAATGGTAGACTAACAGGTAGCAAATGGTAGACTAACAGGTAGCAAATGGTAGACTAACAGGTAGCAAATGGTAGACTAACATGTAGAAAATGGTAGACTAACATGTAGAAAATGGTAGACTAACAGGTAGCAAATGGTAGAATTACAGGGAAATGTGGTAGAATTACAGGTGGGAGAGGTAGAACTACGGGTAGGAAGTGGTAGAAGGGATGTAATTCCCCTTCCAGCACAGCCGCCAACTCACCCCACCCCCCCCCCTACCTGCGCAGCCGCTCGCCGCGTTCCCCGCGTCGCAGCTCCGGGCGCGGCCGTCGATCGTCTCGCTCGCCAGCTGGCAGCGGCAGCCGAGGCGGCGGAGGCGATGACCGCGAATCTCGGCATCATCGCGGCAGCGACCGCGGCGACAGCGGCGACCGTGACCGCAGCGACCGCGGCGACCGTGACCGCGGCAGACGACGTGACGCCACCGACGAGAACGGAGGCGGCGAAGATAATAGGCGTCGCCGAGCTTCGTCGGGCTCTCCGCCGCCTCAGCATCGCTCGCCATCGCCGATGGCACCGCTGCCGCCAGCTTCAGGCCGCGACAACTACGACGACGAGGACAATGATCGCCGTGGCGCCGCCTCGATGTCGCGCTCGCCGTCGCGCTCTCGTTCGCCGTCTCATTCTCGTTCGCGCTCGCGTTCTCGCTCCGGTTCGCGCTGAGTGCCTGAATTCTTCGAACTTTTGTCGTTTAGTTTGTAACTGACCTGCGGGGCTTGTGGCTGCTTTTACAGGAATTTAAACTGAATTTTTTAATGTTTGCTGTTCATTTCTCAAAGTTTTATAGTAGGCTGTCAGACTGTCAGAGCGAGATTTTAGACTGTCAGGGTCAGATTCCGAACCGTCAGGGGGAGATTCCAGACTGTCAGTGTGAGATTCCAGACTGCGGGGTGAGATTCCAAACCGTCAGAGTGAGATTCCAAACTGTCAGGGTGAGATTCCAGACTGTTAGTGTGAGATTCCAGACTGTCAGGGTGAGATTCCAAACCGTCAGGGTGAGATTCCAGACTGTCAAAGTGAGATTCCAAACTGTCAGAGTGAGATTCCAAACTGTCAGAGTGAGATTCCAAACTGTCAGGGTGAGATTCCAGACTGTCAGGGTGAGATTCCAAACTGTCAGAGTGAGATTCCAAACTGTCAGGGTGAGATTCCAGACTGTCAGAGTGAGATTCCAAACTGTCAGGGTGAGATTTCAGACTGTCAAAGTGAGATTCCAAACTGTCAGAGTGAGATTCCAAACTGTCAGGGTGAGATTCCAGACTGTCAAAGTGAGATTCCAGACTGTCAGGGTGAGATTCCAAACTGACAGGGTGAGATTCCAGACTGTCTGGGTGAGATTCCAGCCTGTCAAAGTGAGATTCCAGTCTGTTAGAGTGAGATTCCAAACTGTCAGGGTGAGATTCCAAACTGTCAAGGTGAGATTCCAGACTGTCAGGGTGAGATTCCAAATTGAAAGTTTCTCTAGTACTGATATAATTTAAATATTGCTTTGTTAAGCCAGGCCCTGCCTGAGCAGTGTCTAATATTGACTCATCGACTCATTACCTGCGTACATTCTGCACTAACTAATTCAACTAGGGTGGACATTCTTTGTTGTTGTAAAAAATTAATTAAAAGACCGGCGGTTATCGCCTTTATGTACGAGTTTTATAATAAGGGTAATTCACTAGTTGTTTCCATAAATAGTAACCAAAATATCAGCCTCATCTGTTCTGTTTCTTTATAACTATTTTTGTAAACAAACAAATAAAGTATTTCAATATATATGTGTGTATTTGTGTGTGTGTTAGTGTTTTTCAGTTATTTATTTAGTTGTCTTTGTAACAATGAACAACGAGGTCTTTTGTTGCATAGTTTCACTGGTTTTAAATCATATAATAATAATTCGTATAATAGTAATATTATAGCAAGTTCAGCCTAGCAGCTAATCATAATGTATTGCACTTCTCTTTCTTGCTCTAGTTTCCTAATCTGATAATTAATAATCTACTCTAATAAATAAACCATCTGTTTAAAAGAAGAAACAAAAATCTGTAATATTTCAAGCACAGTTGAAATTTATTATCAGTTGGAAATCTGTTTTGTAATATTTGTTTATTTTTGTTACTTTATTCTACTTAAGTATGCGCATTGATATAATATATAATTCAAGGTAAAGTGGTTAGGGAGAGATATAATAAAATTAGCGACTTTTACTACTAAATAGTAATATAACTTAACTTTGTCCCTAATTAAGTGAGTTGATGCTAACTTAAACTAACTGATTATTAACACGTAAGGGGTGAGGGGTGCTATCTTAGAGAGGGCAGAGGGAACGGTGCTAGGGGGAGACGGGGTACAGATGGATAGAGGAGGGACAAAGGGCTAGAGGGGAGCAGGGGACAGAGGGCTAGAGGGGAGCAGGGGGACAGAGGGCTAGAGAGGAGCAGGGGGACAGAGGGCTAGAGAGGAGCAGGGGGACAGAGGGCTAGAGGGGAGCAGGGGGACAGGGCTAGAGGGGAGCAGGGGTGCTAGAGGGGGACAGAGGGCTAGAGGGGAGCAGGGGTGCTAGAGGGGACAGAGGGCTAGAGGGGGAGCAGGGGTGCTAGAGGAGGACAGAGGGCTCAAGCGTGTTAGATGGGTTGAGACGACACATGGGCTAGGATACTCGTATGATGGAATGTCCTCGTATGGTTTAGACGAGAATGACTGTCTATGGCAGTCACGAGCCAATAGGAAGGAACAGGGGGGAAGGGGTGCTAAAAGTGAAGATTGAGCGAAGCAAAAATAACTTGCTCAGATTAGCACTCCATTCTATTCTTTCCTCCATGGCCGAGGCCTGGAACAAGTCCGAAGGTTATGCTTTAGACCATAGACTAATATAAATGAAAATAATTTATTTATACCCCAGTTTTTGCCATGTTAACATAGGAAATTTTAATAATGTCGATTTGATGCAGTTCTCGAAAATACTGGATTGGGTATTTATGATCGAATGAGTAATTGTCTGTAGGTCTACTTGATCTCTTTAATTTTTATCTGCAACATTTTTGAGTTATTTGCAACACGAGCGACGTAGTATATAGAAGACAGCATCGGTTTTGAGTCACTAAGTCTTGCTGAAATCGTAGCTGTCTTGAGTGACTTATTACCCTTTGGCTCCCCCAACCGACTACAGCGAAGATGAGTAGAGACTCAACGAGATGATTGTGTCTGTTGTGGAATGTGTGTTTGTGGATAGTAGAAATCCTTTGATCGCAGCTTTTCCAGATAGCTCCAGGATTTCTAGCCTTTTCGCACCGGAGCTAGAAATACAAAAGCTCCGTTCCTGCCGGCATGGTCAGCTGGGCTGTCCATAGACCATAGCTAGAATCTTAATGCGCCGCTGTATTCTAGCCGAGAAGGGAGCATTCTATACTTGGCTTGGACAAATCTAGGGTCGAAAAAAAGCAGTTTCAAAGTGCATTTCACTTGATGCACTCTATATAGATTATGCAGTGTGTACACTCGATACCTGGCTATAGACATTACAGTTCACTTTAAAATCTGCAAACAGGCCTTTTTGAAAGAAAAAGCACTGCACCTCCTTAATACGAGTAGTGCATCATTTTTTAAAAGTAAATCAGCTACAGCCATGGAAATTTTGCATACATCGGATTCTGCAGGACTGATGATATTACAGAGAATGCTGAAACCGAGTCACTGGATTCCATTGCAGATAAGTAGGACTTTTTTCACCCATTTTTCGTATGATCAGCGCTGCTGACCATGCTCGGCAGAAACGGCTACTGTGGGTGCAGCACATAACTTTTCTTTTACCATAGACTCAAAAAAATCAGCAGTGAAGGCTGTTGGTCCAAGGGTCCATGGTCAGCTCTGCTGACCATCCGGCAGCTTAAAGCTAGATCAGTGTTTTGCGGGCTCTTGAGCACATTCATGCAACTTTGGTTTGCTTCTAGGACTTGTAATAACCGTATGTACAATTAATGAGGCGGTTTATTACAGAATAGGCCAGTAAGTTTTCCCGATTAGTCGCTACCCCCCCCCCCCGGCCTAGAGCCGCTTAATGGTGACGTCACTACATATCGTGCAGATAAGTGTTGATTTTTAGGCAGATTTGACGCAAAAAACGCAAATTATACTACTATCTGAAAATGAAGTAAGTAGTATACAAAAACGCTATCCTAAGCGTGATATGGCAATATGTAGTTGTAATAATCCATGTGCTCATATATGTACATTAATTCCATGTACATTATTCCCTATCTATCTCAAATTGTACATTAATCCCATGTACATTAATCCCTATCCCAAATTGTCTATCCCCAATTCTATATGTACACTTACATTAATCTACAGTGTCATCCCCAACGCGCGCACACCAAAATTACATCTCGAAAACCTACTACAAGTACAGTTGTACAATCCCATCTAAATGAGTCAACTAATTGTATAGCTCACATCGTAATGTATATTTCCAATGTACATTCTCAGAGACAGATTTGAATAATACGGGTCGGAGTCTATATGTACATCGATAGCCTCTATACTCATATCCGCTACATACCCCAAAAATTAGGTATGTACATTTCACCCTCGGAGAATGTAGGTTTGAATATGCTGATAATTTATTCGAAATCACTTATAAAATACACATACTTTCATATAGAGGAGGGCCTGTACAAACTCTCACCAAGCGAGGGGGTGGAGGTTGCGTCATCCAAGCCTCTCCCCAAGTCAGACCCCAAATGCAGGACTGTGTTGA
The DNA here is from genome assembly GCA_002269645.1 of Macrostomum lignano. Taxonomy (NCBI): domain Eukaryota; kingdom Metazoa; phylum Platyhelminthes; family Macrostomidae; genus Macrostomum; species Macrostomum lignano. The sequence goes on from NIVC01000362.1 coordinate 496,868, forward strand.
AGCAGTGCTTTATATTTCTATTGATAGTGGGTATGATACAAGACGCTTCGTCGCGCTTTAATTACAGTAAACCATCCCCTCGAAGCTCCTATACTGAATGCTGAATCACCCTTTAACTCGGACCATAGTCAAATTCAACCCTGTTCGAAAACAGCCACCCCTCCGATGTTCACCAGACTCGTCTTCACAGCGCAGACTCCATAGCAAAATCGAGCTAAATTTTAACACTCGCCCCTGTTTTCTCTGTCCCCCTTCTAAATGCCAAGGAATTTCGACCCTCTCTCCATTTTCAGTGTACAGACAGATCTTTCCACAGCACAGACCCTATATTAAACTTCATTCAGCAAAACCCCTCTCTTCTCCGATTACGTCATCCATGCCACCCCAGATAGCAAGAAACCAACTTTTAATGCACATATCAACCCCGCGAATCTGAGCAAATCCGAGTCCGCCAACCTCTACCTGCATTGACAAACCCCAGCTGCATTTGTAAATGTACACAGCCTATGAATCAGTGTCTCCACCGCATGCAATTCTGATTTACTTGATCTAAACTTTGTAAATAGTATAAGTCACCCTTGCGTTTACTAGAAGTAGTGAAGTCCACAAATTTAAATACGTGAGGCTATTCAATTCTGCCTCTCCGCCTCCCCTGCCTCTCACTTCAAGCTTTCAGACTTGGTCTTTGAGACGGTTTAATCTGTTAGAAGCAGGAATGAATCATGCACTGACCTCTCCACACAAAGTAAAGTTGGAATTTCAAACAAGAAATTTGGTTATTTTGAAAGCTAAATGACTAGAAATGCACATTTTTTCATAAGAAAATACAATTTTTCACAGTTTTTATGCATTTTTTACGTTAAAATGCAGACTTTATTGATCAAAATCAGTAGTTTCATCACTAGAAACCATACTTTCAACAGCTAATTTGTCCAAATGTTGCTTTCAACTTGACCTTAGACAGCTTTTAAGCAGGAATGAACCCCACACAAACATCCACAAGCCAGCCCAAAATCATCCAAAGACATGGCTATTGAAGCCTAAATTGCTAGAAATGCGCATTTTTTTTCATAAGAAAATACATTTTTCACAGTTTTTATGCATTTTTTACATTAAAATGCAGACTTTATTGATCAAAATCAGTAGTTTCATCACTAGAAACCATACTTTCAACAGCTAATTTGTCCAAATGTCGCTTTCAACTTGACCTTAGACAGCTTTTAAGCAGGAATGAACCCCACACAAACATCCACAAGCCACCCCAGAATCAACCAAAGACATGGCTATTGAAGCCTAAATTGCTAGAAATGAGCATTTTTTCAGAAGAAAATACAAATTTTCACAGTTTTTACGCATTTTTTACGTTAAAATGCAGACTTTATTGATCAAAATCAGTAGTTCATCACTAAAAACCACAATTTTAACACAAAATTATCACAAATGCTACTTCTGGAACTCTGAGACAGTTTTGAGCAGGAATTATAATCGCACACGGATTACCCGAGCCAGTCCAATTTCCACTAAAGCCATCGTTTTTTTAAAAGCTAATTCTTAGAATTTCTCATTCTTTCGTTTAATAAAGGCCAATTTTCACAGTTTTATTATTTTCTAACGTTAAAATGCGAAATGCGAATTGATCAAACTTAGTAGTTTCATCCCAAAAGCCATAATTTCAACCGCTAATTTGTCCAAATGCTGATTTCAAAGTTGGCAAGAGACAGCTTTCGAGCAGGAATGAGTCACACACTGATCTCCATATGCACACCCCGGCCCAAGTTGGAATTCCACCCAAGACATTTTCATTGAAAGCTAAATTACTAGAAATTGCACATTTTCGTTTTAAAAAGGTCAATTTTCACAGTTTTTACTCTTTTTAACGTTAAAATGCTGACTTTATTGAACAAAATTAATCACTTCATCAGCAGAAACCATAATTTTTACAACTTAATCGTCAAAAATGCTGTTTCATCATTCAAATGTATGTATTTGGTACGTGTAATACCCCTCAAGAAGTCAGGGAAGGGATTATTCTTGAATATTGGGTTAAAACGTACAGTTTGCTATAAACCTAGCTATAATAATTTTAACATATACAGTCGGCGAAGCGGCCCGTTGATTTCGATTGACATTTAAACTGTCCCTCCCAGACCTCTCTCTCTCTCCTTCTGCACCCACCGAGAAAAGTGACTCATGCGGCAATCAGCTGGACAGGTTTAGTATATTACTGAATTGGCAAAACAGCCAACACCCAATGGTCATATTAGACTCGTCTTCACAGCACAGACCCATGTAGAACAGAACCACTCGTCCCTGTCTCTCTGACCTTACCATTTCTAACTGTCAAGGAATTCCGACCCTCCCTCTCCAATTTCAGTGTACAAACCCAGATATTTTCACAGCACAGATTCATATATTGAGCCTCCTCCAACCAAAACCCTATCTTGATTACGTCATCCACCTCCCCATAGGAGCAGTTAGCAAGAAACAAAATTTTTCGATGCACATATGAACACTGTGAACCATGCAAAATCGCACATCTACGGGTCGATTTTGATTGACAATTTAATACCTTTTGTTGATGCTGCTGTGTACAGTAGTCTTATTTCCGAAGCTCCTAGCAGTCATCTTTTAGATGTGGTGAATCAGTGTTGTTTTTGCCAACTTTACATCTTGATTCATCCTCTAAATTCTTTAACTCTGACCATATTCAATAATTTAACCCATGCAAGTAGATTTACCAATTCGCCAAATTAGCCAATACGAATGGGGCCAGAGGACCCACCCAAATCGAGCCCTTGTCTCTCTCAGGCCTCTCTCTCCTACACATACCCCAGAAAAGTGACTCATGAGGCAATCAGTTTAACAGGTTCAGTATACTGAATTGGCAAAACAGCAAACACCCAATGGTCAATGGACTCGTCTTCGCAGCACAGACCATTTTGAATAAAGCCAAAACACACATACACCCCTATTCTCTGACCAAACCTTTCCATTTCTAGTTGTCAACGAAATTCGACCGGCCTCTCTCTCAATCCCAATGTACATTTTGACGAAGCAAGCAGATCTTTTCACAGCACGGACCCAGCCCCCCCCCCCCCAACCAAAGCCCTATCTCTGATTACGTCATCTATACATCCCCATAGAAGCAGTTAGCAAGAAAAAAATTTCGATGCACATATATGAACAATGCGAACCAAGCAAATCCGCGCGTCTACCAAAGCCAACCCTACCCTGCGTGCTGTAATTGCATTTGTCAATGTACACACCCTATGAATCAGTGTCTCCTTCTTTGGAACACACGAAGGCATTAGTCAGAAAGTTTGGATGCAATTAAAAACTCTCTCGATGCTTTGTGTATAAACGAGTAATCGATTGAATCAATTGTACACTTGACACATTTAATTACGTGCTGCCATGCAACGGAAAGACAGGATAATGGGGTGGGTGGTCACGCAGCCTCATTCTCTCTTTCCTACTGATTTTTCATTATCTATCAATCTCAGCTCTTTCCGGGGCAACTCGCGCATGTGTGCATAGTTCCTCATCAGATTTACCACATGTTCATTTACATGTGATGTACATATGCAAGCGGCAGCCGATTTAAACCTGATAAATGGTTGAAGCACTCCCCCGACTATGACTAAAACGCATGTCCTGTGTTACGACACTGCCTAGCAACAGTATAATTTTTGCAGGTCAAGGAGCATTAATACTAACACTCCTATTTTACATTCATTGAGAGGCGGCGGCAGCGGGCGGAGGCGGCAGTAGAGACAGGGACTGTGCTGCGCACAGTCACGGTCCGGCCCCCCTCTGACACTAACACTCCTATTTTACATTCATTGAGAGGCGGCGGCAGCGGGCAGAGGGGGGCCGGACCGTGACTGTGCGCAGCACAGTCCCTGTCTCTACTGCCGCCTCCGCCCGCTGCCGCCGCCTCTCAATGAATGTAAAATAGGAGTGTTAGTATTAATGCTCCTTGACCTGCAAAAATTATACTGTTGCTAGGCAGTGTCGTAACACAGGACATGCGTTTTTCTGTAAAGTAATAATAACCCCACCATTAATATAGACAGTTGGTTGTGTAAACGAATGATTTGAAAGTTTAGTCTATGTTTTGCAAAATGTCTCTATGAAAACTCATCTTCCTACTGACAGTAGAGTTTGCAAAAATCAGTTCTTGGAAGAATGCGACATTTTCGTGAAAATATTTAAACTGCTATATTGGGCCTATGACAGATTTTTATTGAGAAACTATCATCATTTCCACAGAGAAAGATAAACATGTGAAGCTTTCGTGAAGATTACATCTTCATACTACGGGTATCAAATTATCCTGTATTTGACTGAACGTACGTGCATTTAGTCATAGTCGGGGGAGTGCTTCAACCATTTATCAGGTTTAAATCGGCTGCCGCTTGCATATGTACATCACATGTAAATGAACATGTGGTAAATCTGATGAGGAACTATGCACACATGCGCGAGTTGCCCCGGAAAGAGCTGAGATTGATAGATAATGAAAAATCAGTAGGAAAGAGAGAATGAGGCTGCGTGACCACCCACCCCATTATCCTGTCTTTCCGTTGCATGGCAGCACGTAATTAAATGTGTCAAGTGTACAATTGATTCAATCGATTACTCGTTTATACACAAAGCATCGAGAGAGTTTTTAATTGCATCCAAACTTTCTGACTAATGCCTTCGTGTGTTCCAAAAAGGAGACACTGATTCATAGGGTGTGTACATTGACAAATGCAATTACAGCACGCAGGGTAGGGTTGGCTTTGGTAGACGCGCGGATTTGCTTGGTTCGCATTGTTCATATATGTGCATCGAAATTTTTTTCTTGCTAACTGCTTCTATGGGGATGTATAGATGACGTAATCAGAGATAGGGCTTTGGTTGGGGGGGGGGGGCTGGGTCCGTGCTGTGAAAAGATCTGCTTGCTTCGTCAAAATGTACATTGGGATTGAGAGAGAGGCCGGTCGAATTTCGTTGACAACTAGAAATGGAAAGGTTTGGTCAGAGAATAGGGGTGTATGTGTGTTTTGGCTTTATTCAAAATGGTCTGTGCTGCGAAGACGAGTCCATTGACCATTGGGTGTTTGCTGTTTTGCCAATTCAGTATACTGAACCTGTTAAACTGATTGCCTCATGAGTCACTTTTCTGGGGTATGTGTAGGAGAGAGAGGCCTGAGAGAGACAAGGGCTCGATTTGGGTGGGTCCTCTGGCCCCATTCGTATTGGCTAATTTGGCGAATTGGTAAATCTACTTGCATGGGTTAAATTATTGAATATGGTCAGAGTTAAAGAATTTAGAGGATGAATCAAGATGTAAAGTTGGCAAAAACAACACTGATTCACCACATCTAAAAGATGACTGCTAGGAGCTTCGGAAATAAGACTACTGTACACAGCAGCATCAACAAAAGGTATTAAATTGTCAATCAAAATCGACCCGTAGATGTGCGATTTTGCATGGTTCACAGTGTTCATATGTGCATCGAAAAATTTTGTTTCTTGCTAACTGCTCCTATGGGGAGGTGGATGACGTAATCAAGATAGGGTTTTGGTTGGAGGAGGCTCAATATATGAATCTGTGCTGTGAAAATATCTGGGTTTGTACACTGAAATTGGAGAGGGAGGGTCGGAATTCCTTGACAGTTAGAAATGGTAAGGTCAGAGAGACAGGGACGAGTGGTTCTGTTCTACATGGGTCTGTGCTGTGAAGACGAGTCTAATATGACCATTGGGTGTTGGCTGTTTTGCCAATTCAGTAATATACTAAACCTGTCCAGCTGATTGCCGCATGAGTCACTTTTCTCGGTGGGTGCAGAAGGAGAGAGAGAGAGGTCTGGGAGGGACAGTTTAAATGTCAATCGAAATCAACGGGCCGCTTCGCCGACTGTATATGTTAAAATTATTATAGCTAGGTTTATAGCAAACTGTACGTTTTAACCCAATATTCAAGAATAATCCCTTCCCTGACTTCTTGAGGGGTATTACACGTACCAAATACATACATTTGAATGATGAAACAGCATTTTTGACGATTAAGTTGTAAAAATTATGGTTTCTGCTGATGAAGTGATTAATTTTGTTCAATAAAGTCAGCATTTTAACGTTAAAAAGAGTAAAAACTGTGAAAATTGACCTTTTTAAAACGAAAATGTGCAATTTCTAGTAATTTAGCTTTCAATGAAAATGTCTTGGGTGGAATTCCAACTTGGGCCGGGGTGTGCATATGGAGATCAGTGTGTGACTCATTCCTGCTCGAAAGCTGTCTCTTGCCAACTTTGAAATCAGCATTTGGACAAATTAGCGGTTGAAATTATGGCTTTTGGGATGAAACTACTAAGTTTGATCAATTCGCATTTCGCATTTTAACGTTAGAAAATAATAAAACTGTGAAAATTGGCCTTTATTAAACGAAAGAATGAGAAATTCTAAGAATTAGCTTTTAAAAAAACGATGGCTTTAGTGGAAATTGGACTGGCTCGGGTAATCCGTGTGCGATTATAATTCCTGCTCAAAACTGTCTCAGAGTTCCAGAAGTAGCATTTGTGATAATTTTGTGTTAAAATTGTGGTTTTTAGTGATGAACTACTGATTTTGATCAATAAAGTCTGCATTTTAACGTAAAAAATGCGTAAAAACTGTGAAAATTTGTATTTTCTTCTGAAAAAATGCTCATTTCTAGCAATTTAGGCTTCAATAGCCATGTCTTTGGTTGATTCTGGGGTGGCTTGTGGATGTTTGTGTGGGGTTCATTCCTGCTTAAAAGCTGTCTAAGGTCAAGTTGAAAGCGACATTTGGACAAATTAGCTGTTGAAAGTATGGTTTCTAGTGATGAAACTACTGATTTTGATCAATAAAGTCTGCATTTTAATGTAAAAAATGCATAAAAACTGTGAAAAATGTATTTTCTTATGAAAAAAATGCGCATTTCTAGCAATTTAGGCTTCAATAGCCATGTCTTTGGATGATTTTGGGCTGGCTTGTGGATGTTTGTGTGGGGTTCATTCCTGCTTAAAAGCTGTCTAAGGTCAAGTTGAAAGCAACATTTGGACAAATTAGCTGTTGAAAGTATGGTTTCTAGTGATGAAACTACTGATTTTGATCAATAAAGTCTGCATTTTAACGTAAAAAATGCATAAAAACTGTGAAAAATTGTATTTTCTTATGAAAAAATGTGCATTTCTAGTCATTTAGCTTTCAAAATAACCAAATTTCTTGTTTGAAATTCCAACTTTACTTTGTGTGGAGAGGTCAGTGCATGATTCATTCCTGCTTCTAACAGATTAAACCGTCTCAAAGACCAAGTCTGAAAGCTTGAAGTGAGAGGCAGGGGAGGCGGAGAGGCAGAATTGAATAGCCTCACGTATTTAAATTTGTGGACTTCACTACTTCTAGTAAACGCAAGGGTGACTTATACTATTTACAAAGTTTAGATCAAGTAAATCAGAATTGCATGCGGTGGAGACACTGATTCATAGGCTGTGTACATTTACAAATGCAGCTGGGGTTTGTCAATGCAGGTAGAGGTTGGCGGACTCGGATTTGCTCAGATTCGCGGGGTTGATATGTGCATTAAAAGTTGGTTTCTTGCTATCTGGGGTGGCATGGATGACGTAATCGGAGAAGAGAGGGGTTTTGCTGAATGAAGTTTAATATAGGGTCTGTGCTGTGGAAAGATCTGTCTGTACACTGAAAATGGAGAGAGGGTCGAAATTCCTTGGCATTTAGAAGGGGGACAGAGAAAACAGGGGCGAGTGTTAAAATTTAGCTCGATTTTGCTATGGAGTCTGCGCTGTGAAGACGAGTCTGGTGAACATCGGAGGGGTGGCTGTTTTCGAACAGGGTTGAATTTGACTATGGTCCGAGTTAAAGGGTGATTCAGCATTCAGTATAGGAGCTTCGAGGGGATGGTTTACTGTAATTAAAGCGCGACGAAGCGTCTTGTATCATACCCACTATCAATAGAAATATAAAGCACTGCTTCAACACAGTCCTGCATTTGGGGTCTGACTTGGGGAGAGGCTTGGATGACGCAACCTCCACCCCCTCGCTTGGTGAGAGTTTGTACAGGCCCTCCTCTATATGAAAGTATGTGTATTTTATAAGTGATTTCGAATAAATTATCAGCATATTCAAACCTACATTCTCCGAGGGTGAAATGTACATACCTAATTTTTGGGGTATGTAGCGGATATGAGTATAGAGGCTATCGATGTACATATAGACTCCGACCCGTATTATTCAAATCTGTCTCTGAGAATGTACATTGGAAATATACATTACGATGTGAGCTATACAATTAGTTGACTCATTTAGATGGGATTGTACAACTGTACTTGTAGTAGGTTTTCGAGATGTAATTTTGGTGTGCGCGCGTTGGGGATGACACTGTAGATTAATGTAAGTGTACATATAGAATTGGGGATAGACAATTTGGGATAGGGATTAATGTACATGGGATTAATGTACAATTTGAGATAGATAGGGAATAATGTACATGGAATTAATGTACATATATGAGCACATGGATTATTACAACTACATATTGCCATATCACGCTTAGGATAGCGTTTTTGTATACTACTTACTTCATTTTCAGATAGTAGTATAATTTGCGTTTTTTGCGTCAAATCTGCCTAAAAATCAACACTTATCTGCACGATATGTAGTGACGTCACCATTAAGCGGCTCTAGGCCGGGGGGGGGGTAGCGACTAATCGGGAAAACTTACTGGCCTATTCTGTAATAAACCGCCTCATTAATTGTACATACGGTTATTACAAGTCCTAGAAGCAAACCAAAGTTGCATGAATGTGCTCAAGAGCCCGCAAAACACTGATCTAGCTTTAAGCTGCCGGATGGTCAGCAGAGCTGACCATGGACCCTTGGACCAACAGCCTTCACTGCTGATTTTTTTGAGTCTATGGTAAAAGAAAAGTTATGTGCTGCACCCACAGTAGCCGTTTCTGCCGAGCATGGTCAGCAGCGCTGATCATACGAAAAATGGGTGAAAAAAGTCCTACTTATCTGCAATGGAATCCAGTGACTCGGTTTCAGCATTCTCTGTAATATCATCAGTCCTGCAGAATCCGATGTATGCAAAATTTCCATGGCTGTAGCTGATTTACTTTTAAAAAATGATGCACTACTCGTATTAAGGAGGTGCAGTGCTTTTTCTTTCAAAAAGGCCTGTTTGCAGATTTTAAAGTGAACTGTAATGTCTATAGCCAGGTATCGAGTGTACACACTGCATAATCTATATAGAGTGCATCAAGTGAAATGCACTTTGAAACTGCTTTTTTTCGACCCTAGATTTGTCCAAGCCAAGTATAGAATGCTCCCTTCTCGGCTAGAATACAGCGGCGCATTAAGATTCTAGCTATGGTCTATGGACAGCCCAGCTGACCATGCCGGCAGGAACGGAGCTTTTGTATTTCTAGCTCCGGTGCGAAAAGGCTAGAAATCCTGGAGCTATCTGGAAAAGCTGCGATCAAAGGATTTCTACTATCCACAAACACACATTCCACAACAGACACAATCATCTCGTTGAGTCTCTACTCATCTTCGCTGTAGTCGGTTGGGGGAGCCAAAGGGTAATAAGTCACTCAAGACAGCTACGATTTCAGCAAGACTTAGTGACTCAAAACCGATGCTGTCTTCTATATACTACGTCGCTCGTGTTGCAAATAACTCAAAAATGTTGCAGATAAAAATTAAAGAGATCAAGTAGACCTACAGACAATTACTCATTCGATCATAAATACCCAATCCAGTATTTTCGAGAACTGCATCAAATCGACATTATTAAAATTTCCTATGTTAACATGGCAAAAACTGGGGTATAAATAAATTATTTTCATTTATATTAGTCTATGGTCTAAAGCATAACCTTCGGACTTGTTCCAGGCCTCGGCCATGGAGGAAAGAATAGAATGGAGTGCTAATCTGAGCAAGTTATTTTTGCTTCGCTCAATCTTCACTTTTAGCACCCCTTCCCCCCTGTTCCTTCCTATTGGCTCGTGACTGCCATAGACAGTCATTCTCGTCTAAACCATACGAGGACATTCCATCATACGAGTATCCTAGCCCATGTGTCGTCTCAACCCATCTAACACGCTTGAGCCCTCTGTCCTCCTCTAGCACCCCTGCTCCCCCTCTAGCCCTCTGTCCCCCTCTAGCACCCCTGCTCCCCTCTAGCCCTCTGTCCCCCTCTAGCACCCCTGCTCCCCTCTAGCCCTGTCCCCCTGCTCCCCTCTAGCCCTCTGTCCCCCTGCTCCTCTCTAGCCCTCTGTCCCCCTGCTCCTCTCTAGCCCTCTGTCCCCCTGCTCCCCTCTAGCCCTCTGTCCCCTGCTCCCCTCTAGCCCTTTGTCCCTCCTCTATCCATCTGTACCCCGTCTCCCCCTAGCACCGTTCCCTCTGCCCTCTCTAAGATAGCACCCCTCACCCCTTACGTGTTAATAATCAGTTAGTTTAAGTTAGCATCAACTCACTTAATTAGGGACAAAGTTAAGTTATATTACTATTTAGTAGTAAAAGTCGCTAATTTTATTATATCTCTCCCTAACCACTTTACCTTGAATTATATATTATATCAATGCGCATACTTAAGTAGAATAAAGTAACAAAAATAAACAAATATTACAAAACAGATTTCCAACTGATAATAAATTTCAACTGTGCTTGAAATATTACAGATTTTTGTTTCTTCTTTTAAACAGATGGTTTATTTATTAGAGTAGATTATTAATTATCAGATTAGGAAACTAGAGCAAGAAAGAGAAGTGCAATACATTATGATTAGCTGCTAGGCTGAACTTGCTATAATATTACTATTATACGAATTATTATTATATGATTTAAAACCAGTGAAACTATGCAACAAAAGACCTCGTTGTTCATTGTTACAAAGACAACTAAATAAATAACTGAAAAACACTAACACACACACAAATACACACATATATATTGAAATACTTTATTTGTTTGTTTACAAAAATAGTTATAAAGAAACAGAACAGATGAGGCTGATATTTTGGTTACTATTTATGGAAACAACTAGTGAATTACCCTTATTATAAAACTCGTACATAAAGGCGATAACCGCCGGTCTTTTAATTAATTTTTTACAACAACAAAGAATGTCCACCCTAGTTGAATTAGTTAGTGCAGAATGTACGCAGGTAATGAGTCGATGAGTCAATATTAGACACTGCTCAGGCAGGGCCTGGCTTAACAAAGCAATATTTAAATTATATCAGTACTAGAGAAACTTTCAATTTGGAATCTCACCCTGACAGTCTGGAATCTCACCTTGACAGTTTGGAATCTCACCCTGACAGTTTGGAATCTCACTCTAACAGACTGGAATCTCACTTTGACAGGCTGGAATCTCACCCAGACAGTCTGGAATCTCACCCTGTCAGTTTGGAATCTCACCCTGACAGTCTGGAATCTCACTTTGACAGTCTGGAATCTCACCCTGACAGTTTGGAATCTCACTCTGACAGTTTGGAATCTCACTTTGACAGTCTGAAATCTCACCCTGACAGTTTGGAATCTCACTCTGACAGTCTGGAATCTCACCCTGACAGTTTGGAATCTCACTCTGACAGTTTGGAATCTCACCCTGACAGTCTGGAATCTCACCCTGACAGTTTGGAATCTCACTCTGACAGTTTGGAATCTCACTCTGACAGTTTGGAATCTCACTTTGACAGTCTGGAATCTCACCCTGACGGTTTGGAATCTCACCCTGACAGTCTGGAATCTCACACTAACAGTCTGGAATCTCACCCTGACAGTTTGGAATCTCACTCTGACGGTTTGGAATCTCACCCCGCAGTCTGGAATCTCACACTGACAGTCTGGAATCTCCCCCTGACGGTTCGGAATCTGACCCTGACAGTCTAAAATCTCGCTCTGACAGTCTGACAGCCTACTATAAAACTTTGAGAAATGAACAGCAAACATTAAAAAATTCAGTTTAAATTCCTGTAAAAGCAGCCACAAGCCCCGCAGGTCAGTTACAAACTAAACGACAAAAGTTCGAAGAATTCAGGCACTCAGCGCGAACCGGAGCGAGAACGCGAGCGCGAACGAGAATGAGACGGCGAACGAGAGCGCGACGGCGAGCGCGACATCGAGGCGGCGCCACGGCGATCATTGTCCTCGTCGTCGTAGTTGTCGCGGCCTGAAGCTGGCGGCAGCGGTGCCATCGGCGATGGCGAGCGATGCTGAGGCGGCGGAGAGCCCGACGAAGCTCGGCGACGCCTATTATCTTCGCCGCCTCCGTTCTCGTCGGTGGCGTCACGTCGTCTGCCGCGGTCACGGTCGCCGCGGTCGCTGCGGTCACGGTCGCCGCTGTCGCCGCGGTCGCTGCCGCGATGATGCCGAGATTCGCGGTCATCGCCTCCGCCGCCTCGGCTGCCGCTGCCAGCTGGCGAGCGAGACGATCGACGGCCGCGCCCGGAGCTGCGACGCGGGGAACGCGGCGAGCGGCTGCGCAGGTAGGGGGGGGGGTGGGGTGAGTTGGCGGCTGTGCTGGAAGGGGAATTACATCCCTTCTACCACTTCCTACCCGTAGTTCTACCTCTCCCACCTGTAATTCTACCACATTTCCCTGTAATTCTACCATTTGCTACCTGTTAGTCTACCATTTTCTACATGTTAGTCTACCATTTTCTACATGTTAGTCTACCATTTGCTACCTGTTAGTCTACCATTTGCTACCTGTTAGTCTACCATTTGCTACCTGTTAGTCTACCATTTTCTACATGTTAGTCTACCATTTTCTATCTGTAATTTTAGCACTTTTACCTGTAATTTTAGTAATTTCTACCTACAATTTTACGAATTACTGCCTGTATTTCTACTAATTTCGACCTGTAATTATACCACTTTCCAGATTTATGCTTCTGAACCACTCCATTCCCAAGTTTCGCATATCATTCTCACCGTCTCTATTCCCATGATTAGGAGGCAGTTCCTGATCAGCGCAAAGGTAGGCAAAGCAGGGCCCATCAGAGTCCCGGGTTGTAAACTGCTCGAAGAGCGTCCAGCTGCGGCTACATGTACTTTCCTCCCGTAGCATAGACGTAGAGGAGCCTCTTCTTTGCTCGCTGCAGTAATGACGCACAAGTCCTGTTCATTGACGGCTTGCATCGCATTCTGAGCAAAGCGAACTACAAACCATTTGTTTAGTTGATGCTCCATGTGCAACCTGAAATAACTGCAAGGACAGTGAAAGTAAAATTAGTCATATTTTTCGATGGTACTGCACTATTATTGTGAAGCACATTTTTTATTAACTTTTGTGTTTCTTCTACCAACTTTGGCAGTTTTACAACTTTACAGTTAGTACTTTTTAAACTTTCTACTTATTCCAGACAAATATACCTATATTATTCAAGAATATTTTTCTCTGACGGCTTCTACATGCCCAACAGCTTATACTTTGCTTTTTATCTGACATGATAAAGCTAGAAGTCACTAATCACAATTAAAAAATATTTTATGAAAAATAACAAGGACAAAATACTACTGAGGATAAAAATCAAATGATGGGAGCTCAAAGTGCAAATGCAAGTGCATGCAAAAAGGTTATTTTTGTGATTTAATGATTTAAAGTTATTTATTGATTTATAATGTCTCCCTCTGCCCGCTGCCGCCGCCTCTCAATGAATGTAAAATAGGAGTGTTAGTGTCAGAGGGGGGCCGGACCGTGACTGTGCGCAGCACAGTCCCTGTCTCTACTGCCGCCTCCGCCCGCTGCCGCCGCCTCTCAATGAATGTAAAATAGGAGTGTTAGTATTAATGCTCCTTGACCTGCAAAAATTATACTGTTGCTAGGCAGTGTCGTAACACAGGACATGCGTTTTTCTGTAAAGTAATAATAACCCCACCATTAATATAGACAGTTGGTTGTGTAAACGAATGATTTGAAAGTTTAGTCTATGTTTTGCAAAATGTCTCTATGAAAACTCATCTTCCTACTGACAGTAGAGTTTGCAAAAATCAGTTCTTGGAAGAATGCGACATTTTCGTGAAAATATTTAAACTGCTATATTGGGCCTATGACAGATTTTTATTGAGAAACTATCATCATTTCCACAGAGAAAGATAAACATGTGAAGCTTTCGTGAAGATTACATCTTCATACTACGGGTATCAAATTATCCTGTATTTGACTGAACGTACGTGCATTTAGTCATAGTCGGGGGAGTGCTTCAACCATTTATCAGGTTTAAATCGGCTGCCGCTTGCATATGTACATCACATGTAAATGAACATGTGGTAAATCTGATGAGGAACTATGCACACATGCGCGAGTTGCCCCGGAAAGAGCTGAGATTGATAGATAATGAAAAATCAGTAGGAAAGAGAGAATGAGGCTGCGTGACCACCCACCCCATTATCCTGTCTTTCCGTTGCATGGCAGCACGTAATTAAATGTGTCAAGTGTACAATTGATTCAATCGATTACTCGTTTATACACAAAGCATCGAGAGAGTTTTTAATTGCATCCAAACTTTCTGACTAATGCCTTCGTGTGTTCCAAAAAGGAGACACTGATTCATAGGGTGTGTACATTGACAAATGCAATTACAGCACGCAGGGTAGGGTTGGCTTTGGTAGACGCGCGGATTTGCTTGGTTCGCATTGTTCATATATGTGCATCGAAATTTTTTTCTTGCTAACTGCTTCTATGGGGATGTATAGATGACGTAATCAGAGATAGGGCTTTGGTTGGGGGGGGGGGGCTGGGTCCGTGCTGTGAAAAGATCTGCTTGCTTCGTCAAAATGTACATTGGGATTGAGAGAGAGGCCGGTCGAATTTCGTTGACAACTAGAAATGGAAAGGTTTGGTCAGAGAATAGGGGTGTATGTGTGTTTTGGCTTTATTCAAAATGGTCTGTGCTGCGAAGACGAGTCCATTGACCATTGGGTGTTTGCTGTTTTGCCAATTCAGTATACTGAACCTGTTAAACTGATTGCCTCATGAGTCACTTTTCTGGGGTATGTGTAGGAGAGAGAGGCCTGAGAGAGACAAGGGCTCGATTTGGGTGGGTCCTCTGGCCCCATTCGTATTGGCTAATTTGGCGAATTGGTAAATCTACTTGCATGGGTTAAATTATTGAATATGGTCAGAGTTAAAGAATTTAGAGGATGAATCAAGATGTAAAGTTGGCAAAAACAACACTGATTCACCACATCTAAAAGATGACTGCTAGGAGCTTCGGAAATAAGACTACTGTACACAGCAGCATCAACAAAAGGTATTAAATTGTCAATCAAAATCGACCCGTAGATGTGCGATTTTGCATGGTTCACAGTGTTCATATGTGCATCGAAAAATTTTGTTTCTTGCTAACTGCTCCTATGGGGAGGTGGATGACGTAATCAAGATAGGGTTTTGGTTGGAGGAGGCTCAATATATGAATCTGTGCTGTGAAAATATCTGGGTTTGTACACTGAAATTGGAGAGGGAGGGTCGGAATTCCTTGACAGTTAGAAATGGTAAGGTCAGAGAGACAGGGACGAGTGGTTCTGTTCTACATGGGTCTGTGCTGTGAAGACGAGTCTAATATGACCATTGGGTGTTGGCTGTTTTGCCAATTCAGTAATATACTAAACCTGTCCAGCTGATTGCCGCATGAGTCACTTTTCTCGGTGGGTGCAGAAGGAGAGAGAGAGAGGTCTGGGAGGGACAGTTTAAATGTCAATCGAAATCAACGGGCCGCTTCGCCGACTGTATATGTTAAAATTATTATAGCTAGGTTTATAGCAAACTGTACGTTTTAACCCAATATTCAAGAATAATCCCTTCCCTGACTTCTTGAGGGGTATTACACGTACCAAATACATACATTTGAATGATGAAACAGCATTTTTGACGATTAAGTTGTAAAAATTATGGTTTCTGCTGATGAAGTGATTAATTTTGTTCAATAAAGTCAGCATTTTAACGTTAAAAAGAGTAAAAACTGTGAAAATTGACCTTTTTAAAACGAAAATGTGCAATTTCTAGTAATTTAGCTTTCAATGAAAATGTCTTGGGTGGAATTCCAACTTGGGCCGGGGTGTGCATATGGAGATCAGTGTGTGACTCATTCCTGCTCGAAAGCTGTCTCTTGCCAACTTTGAAATCAGCATTTGGACAAATTAGCGGTTGAAATTATGGCTTTTGGGATGAAACTACTAAGTTTGATCAATTCGCATTTCGCATTTTAACGTTAGAAAATAATAAAACTGTGAAAATTGGCCTTTATTAAACGAAAGAATGAGAAATTCTAAGAATTAGCTTTTAAAAAAACGATGGCTTTAGTGGAAATTGGACTGGCTCGGGTAATCCGTGTGCGATTATAATTCCTGCTCAAAACTGTCTCAGAGTTCCAGAAGTAGCATTTGTGATAATTTTGTGTTAAAATTGTGGTTTTTAGTGATGAACTACTGATTTTGATCAATAAAGTCTGCATTTTAACGTAAAAAATGCGTAAAAACTGTGAAAATTTGTATTTTCTTCTGAAAAAATGCTCATTTCTAGCAATTTAGGCTTCAATAGCCATGTCTTTGGTTGATTCTGGGGTGGCTTGTGGATGTTTGTGTGGGGTTCATTCCTGCTTAAAAGCTGTCTAAGGTCAAGTTGAAAGCGACATTTGGACAAATTAGCTGTTGAAAGTATGGTTTCTAGTGATGAAACTACTGATTTTGATCAATAAAGTCTGCATTTTAATGTAAAAAATGCATAAAAACTGTGAAAAATGTATTTTCTTATGAAAAAAAATGCGCATTTCTAGCAATTTAGGCTTCAATAGCCATGTCTTTGGATGATTTTGGGCTGGCTTGTGGATGTTTGTGTGGGGTTCATTCCTGCTTAAAAGCTGTCTAAGGTCAAGTTGAAAGCAACATTTGGACAAATTAGCTGTTGAAAGTATGGTTTCTAGTGATGAAACTACTGATTTTGATCAATAAAGTCTGCATTTTAACGTAAAAAATGCATAAAAACTGTGAAAAATTGTATTTTCTTATGAAAAAATGTGCATTTCTAGTCATTTAGCTTTCAAAATAACCAAATTTCTTGTTTGAAATTCCAACTTTACTTTGTGTGGAGAGGTCAGTGCATGATTCATTCCTGCTTCTAACAGATTAAACCGTCTCAAAGACCAAGTCTGAAAGCTTGAAGTGAGAGGCAGGGGAGGCGGAGAGGCAGAATTGAATAGCCTCACGTATTTAAATTTGTGGACTTCACTACTTCTAGTAAACGCAAGGGTGACTTATACTATTTACAAAGTTTAGATCAAGTAAATCAGAATTGCATGCGGTGGAGACACTGATTCATAGGCTGTGTACATTTACAAATGCAGCTGGGGTTTGTCAATGCAGGTAGAGGTTGGCGGACTCGGATTTGCTCAGATTCGCGGGGTTGATATGTGCATTAAAAGTTGGTTTCTTGCTATCTGGGGTGGCATGGATGACGTAATCGGAGAAGAGAGGGGTTTTGCTGAATGAAGTTTAATATAGGGTCTGTGCTGTGGAAAGATCTGTCTGTACACTGAAAATGGAGAGAGGGTCGAAATTCCTTGGCATTTAGAAGGGGGACAGAGAAAACAGGGGCGAGTGTTAAAATTTAGCTCGATTTTGCTATGGAGTCTGCGCTGTGAAGACGAGTCTGGTGAACATCGGAGGGGTGGCTGTTTTCGAACAGGGTTGAATTTGACTATGGTCCGAGTTAAAGGGTGATTCAGCATTCAGTATAGGAGCTTCGAGGGGATGGTTTACTGTAATTAAAGCGCGACGAAGCGTCTTGTATCATACCCACTATCAATAGAAATATAAAGCACTGCTTCAACACAGTCCTGCATTTGGGGTCTGACTTGGGGAGAGGCTTGGATGACGCAACCTCCACCCCCTCGCTTGGTGAGAGTTTGTACAGGCCCTCCTCTATATGAAAGTATGTGTATTTTATAAGTGATTTCGAATAAATTATCAGCATATTCAAACCTACATTCTCCGAGGGTGAAATGTACATACCTAATTTTTGGGGTATGTAGCGGATATGAGTATAGAGGCTATCGATGTACATATAGACTCCGACCCGTATTATTCAAATCTGTCTCTGAGAATGTACATTGGAAATATACATTACGATGTGAGCTATACAATTAGTTGACTCATTTAGATGGGATTGTACAACTGTACTTGTAGTAGGTTTTCGAGATGTAATTTTGGTGTGCGCGCGTTGGGGATGACACTGTAGATTAATGTAAGTGTACATATAGAATTGGGGATAGACAATTTGGGATAGGGATTAATGTACATGGGATTAATGTACAATTTGAGATAGATAGGGAATAATGTACATGGAATTAATGTACATATATGAGCACATGGATTATTACAACTACATATTGCCATATCACGCTTAGGATAGCGTTTTTGTATACTACTTACTTCATTTTCAGATAGTAGTATAATTTGCGTTTTTTGCGTCAAATCTGCCTAAAAATCAACACTTATCTGCACGATATGTAGTGACGTCACCATTAAGCGGCTCTAGGCCGGGGGGGGGGTAGCGACTAATCGGGAAAACTTACTGGCCTATTCTGTAATAAACCGCCTCATTAATTGTACATACGGTTATTACAAGTCCTAGAAGCAAACCAAAGTTGCATGAATGTGCTCAAGAGCCCGCAAAACACTGATCTAGCTTTAAGCTGCCGGATGGTCAGCAGAGCTGACCATGGACCCTTGGACCAACAGCCTTCACTGCTGATTTTTTTGAGTCTATGGTAAAAGAAAAGTTATGTGCTGCACCCACAGTAGCCGTTTCTGCCGAGCATGGTCAGCAGCGCTGATCATACGAAAAATGGGTGAAAAAAGTCCTACTTATCTGCAATGGAATCCAGTGACTCGGTTTCAGCATTCTCTGTAATATCATCAGTCCTGCAGAATCCGATGTATGCAAAATTTCCATGGCTGTAGCTGATTTACTTTTAAAAAATGATGCACTACTCGTATTAAGGAGGTGCAGTGCTTTTTCTTTCAAAAAGGCCTGTTTGCAGATTTTAAAGTGAACTGTAATGTCTATAGCCAGGTATCGAGTGTACACACTGCATAATCTATATAGAGTGCATCAAGTGAAATGCACTTTGAAACTGCTTTTTTTCGACCCTAGATTTGTCCAAGCCAAGTATAGAATGCTCCCTTCTCGGCTAGAATACAGCGGCGCATTAAGATTCTAGCTATGGTCTATGGACAGCCCAGCTGACCATGCCGGCAGGAACGGAGCTTTTGTATTTCTAGCTCCGGTGCGAAAAGGCTAGAAATCCTGGAGCTATCTGGAAAAGCTGCGATCAAAGGATTTCTACTATCCACAAACACACATTCCACAACAGACACAATCATCTCGTTGAGTCTCTACTCATCTTCGCTGTAGTCGGTTGGGGGAGCCAAAGGGTAATAAGTCACTCAAGACAGCTACGATTTCAGCAAGACTTAGTGACTCAAAACCGATGCTGTCTTCTATATACTACGTCGCTCGTGTTGCAAATAACTCAAAAATGTTGCAGATAAAAATTAAAGAGATCAAGTAGACCTACAGACAATTACTCATTCGATCATAAATACCCAATCCAGTATTTTCGAGAACTGCATCAAATCGACATTATTAAAATTTCCTATGTTAACATGGCAAAAACTGGGGTATAAATAAATTATTTTCATTTATATTAGTCTATGGTCTAAAGCATAACCTTCGGACTTGTTCCAGGCCTCGGCCATGGAGGAAAGAATAGAATGGAGTGCTAATCTGAGCAAGTTATTTTTGCTTCGCTCAATCTTCACTTTTAGCACCCCTTCCCCCCTGTTCCTTCCTATTGGCTCGTGACTGCCATAGACAGTCATTCTCGTCTAAACCATACGAGGACATTCCATCATACGAGTATCCTAGCCCATGTGTCGTCTCAACCCATCTAACACGCTTGAGCCCTCTGTCCTCCTCTAGCACCCCTGCTCCCCCTCTAGCCCTCTGTCCCCCTCTAGCACCCCTGCTCCCCTCTAGCCCTCTGTCCCCCTCTAGCACCCCTGCTCCCCTCTAGCCCTGTCCCCCTGCTCCCCTCTAGCCCTCTGTCCCCCTGCTCCTCTCTAGCCCTCTGTCCCCCTGCTCCTCTCTAGCCCTCTGTCCCCCTGCTCCCCTCTAGCCCTCTGTCCCCTGCTCCCCTCTAGCCCTTTGTCCCTCCTCTATCCATCTGTACCCCGTCTCCCCCTAGCACCGTTCCCTCTGCCCTCTCTAAGATAGCACCCCTCACCCCTTACGTGTTAATAATCAGTTAGTTTAAGTTAGCATCAACTCACTTAATTAGGGACAAAGTTAAGTTATATTACTATTTAGTAGTAAAAGTCGCTAATTTTATTATATCTCTCCCTAACCACTTTACCTTGAATTATATATTATATCAATGCGCATACTTAAGTAGAATAAAGTAACAAAAATAAACAAATATTACAAAACAGATTTCCAACTGATAATAAATTTCAACTGTGCTTGAAATATTACAGATTTTTGTTTCTTCTTTTAAACAGATGGTTTATTTATTAGAGTAGATTATTAATTATCAGATTAGGAAACTAGAGCAAGAAAGAGAAGTGCAATACATTATGATTAGCTGCTAGGCTGAACTTGCTATAATATTACTATTATACGAATTATTATTATATGATTTAAAACCAGTGAAACTATGCAACAAAAGACCTCGTTGTTCATTGTTACAAAGACAACTAAATAAATAACTGAAAAACACTAACACACACACAAATACACACATATATATTGAAATACTTTATTTGTTTGTTTACAAAAATAGTTATAAAGAAACAGAACAGATGAGGCTGATATTTTGGTTACTATTTATGGAAACAACTAGTGAATTACCCTTATTATAAAACTCGTACATAAAGGCGATAACCGCCGGTCTTTTAATTAATTTTTTACAACAACAAAGAATGTCCACCCTAGTTGAATTAGTTAGTGCAGAATGTACGCAGGTAATGAGTCGATGAGTCAATATTAGACACTGCTCAGGCAGGGCCTGGCTTAACAAAGCAATATTTAAATTATATCAGTACTAGAGAAACTTTCAATTTGGAATCTCACCCTGACAGTCTGGAATCTCACCTTGACAGTTTGGAATCTCACCCTGACAGTTTGGAATCTCACTCTAACAGACTGGAATCTCACTTTGACAGGCTGGAATCTCACCCAGACAGTCTGGAATCTCACCCTGTCAGTTTGGAATCTCACCCTGACAGTCTGGAATCTCACTTTGACAGTCTGGAATCTCACCCTGACAGTTTGGAATCTCACTCTGACAGTTTGGAATCTCACTTTGACAGTCTGAAATCTCACCCTGACAGTTTGGAATCTCACTCTGACAGTCTGGAATCTCACCCTGACAGTTTGGAATCTCACTCTGACAGTTTGGAATCTCACCCTGACAGTCTGGAATCTCACCCTGACAGTTTGGAATCTCACTCTGACAGTTTGGAATCTCACTCTGACAGTTTGGAATCTCACTTTGACAGTCTGGAATCTCACCCTGACGGTTTGGAATCTCACCCTGACAGTCTGGAATCTCACACTAACAGTCTGGAATCTCACCCTGACAGTTTGGAATCTCACTCTGACGGTTTGGAATCTCACCCCGCAGTCTGGAATCTCACACTGACAGTCTGGAATCTCCCCCTGACGGTTCGGAATCTGACCCTGACAGTCTAAAATCTCGCTCTGACAGTCTGACAGCCTACTATAAAACTTTGAGAAATGAACAGCAAACATTAAAAAATTCAGTTTAAATTCCTGTAAAAGCAGCCACAAGCCCCGCAGGTCAGTTACAAACTAAACGACAAAAGTTCGAAGAATTCAGGCACTCAGCGCGAACCGGAGCGAGAACGCGAGCGCGAACGAGAATGAGACGGCGAACGAGAGCGCGACGGCGAGCGCGACATCGAGGCGGCGCCACGGCGATCATTGTCCTCGTCGTCGTAGTTGTCGCGGCCTGAAGCTGGCGGCAGCGGTGCCATCGGCGATGGCGAGCGATGCTGAGGCGGCGGAGAGCCCGACGAAGCTCGGCGACGCCTATTATCTTCGCCGCCTCCGTTCTCGTCGGTGGCGTCACGTCGTCTGCCGCGGTCACGGTCGCCGCGGTCGCTGCGGTCACGGTCGCCGCTGTCGCCGCGGTCGCTGCCGCGATGATGCCGAGATTCGCGGTCATCGCCTCCGCCGCCTCGGCTGCCGCTGCCAGCTGGCGAGCGAGACGATCGACGGCCGCGCCCGGAGCTGCGACGCGGGGAACGCGGCGAGCGGCTGCGCAGGTAGGGGGGGGGTGGGGTGAGTTGGCGGCTGTGCTGGAAGGGGAATTACATCCCTTCTACCACTTCCTACCCGTAGTTCTACCTCTCCCACCTGTAATTCTACCACATTTCCCTGTAATTCTACCATTTGCTACCTGTTAGTCTACCATTTTCTACATGTTAGTCTACCATTTTCTACATGTTAGTCTACCATTTGCTACCTGTTAGTCTACCATTTGCTACCTGTTAGTCTACCATTTGCTACCTGTTAGTCTACCATTTTCTACATGTTAGTCTACCATTTTCTATCTGTAATTTTAGCACTTTTACCTGTAATTTTAGTAATTTCTACCTACAATTTTACGAATTACTGCCTGTATTTCTACTAATTTCGACCTGTAATTATACCACTTTCCAGATTTATGCTTCTGAACCACTCCATTCCCAAGTTTCGCATATCATTCTCACCGTCTCTATTCCCATGATTAGGAGGCAGTTCCTGATCAGCGCAAAGGTAGGCAAAGCAGGGCCCATCAGAGTCCCGGGTTGTAAACTGCTCGAAGAGCGTCCAGCTGCGGCTACATGTACTTTCCTCCCGTAGCATAGACGTAGAGGAGCCTCTTCTTTGCTCGCTGCAGTAATGACGCACAAGTCCTGTTCATTGACGGCTTGCATCGCATTCTGAGCAAAGCGAACTACAAACCATTTGTTTAGTTGATGCTCCATGTGCAACCTGAAATAACTGCAAGGACAGTGAAAGTAAAATTAGTCATATTTTTCGATGGTACTGCACTATTATTGTGAAGCACATTTTTTATTAACTTTTGTGTTTCTTCTACCAACTTTGGCAGTTTTACAACTTTACAGTTAGTACTTTTTAAACTTTCTACTTATTCCAGACAAATATACCTATATTATTCAAGAATATTTTTCTCTGACGGCTTCTACATGCCCAACAGCTTATACTTTGCTTTTTATCTGACATGATAAAGCTAGAAGTCACTAATCACAATTAAAAAATATTTTATGAAAAATAACAAGGACAAAATACTACTGAGGATAAAAATCAAATGATGGGAGCTCAAAGTGCAAATGCAAGTGCATGCAAAAAGGTTATTTTTGTGATTTAATGATTTAAAGTTATTTATTGATTTATAATGTCTCCCTCTGCCCGCTGCCGCCGCCTCTCAATGAATGTAAAATAGGAGTGTTAGTGTCAGAGGGGGGCCGGACCGTGACTGTGCGCAGCACAGTCCCTGTCTCTACTGCCGCCTCCGCCCGCTGCCGCCGCCTCTCAATGAATGTAAAATAGGAGTGTTAGTATTAATGCTCCTTGACCTGCAAAAATTATACTGTTGCTAGGCAGTGTCGTAACACAGGACATGCGTTTTTCTGTAAAGTAATAATAACCCCACCATTAATATAGACAGTTGGTTGTGTAAACGAATGATTTGAAAGTTTAGTCTATGTTTTGCAAAATGTCTCTATGAAAACTCATCTTCCTACTGACAGTAGAGTTTGCAAAAATCAGTTCTTGGAAGAATGCGACATTTTCGTGAAAATATTTAAACTGCTATATTGGGCCTATGACAGATTTTTATTGAGAAACTATCATCATTTCCACAGAGAAAGATAAACATGTGAAGCTTTCGTGAAGATTACATCTTCATACTACGGGTATCAAATTATCCTGTATTTGACTGAACGTACGTGCATTTAGTCATAGTCGGGGGAGTGCTTCAACCATTTATCAGGTTTAAATCGGCTGCCGCTTGCATATGTACATCACATGTAAATGAACATGTGGTAAATCTGATGAGGAACTATGCACACATGCGCGAGTTGCCCCGGAAAGAGCTGAGATTGATAGATAATGAAAAATCAGTAGGAAAGAGAGAATGAGGCTGCGTGACCACCCACCCCATTATCCTGTCTTTCCGTTGCATGGCAGCACGTAATTAAATGTGTCAAGTGTACAATTGATTCAATCGATTACTCGTTTATACACAAAGCATCGAGAGAGTTTTTAATTGCATCCAAACTTTCTGACTAATGCCTTCGTGTGTTCCAAAAAGGAGACACTGATTCATAGGGTGTGTACATTGACAAATGCAATTACAGCACGCAGGGTAGGGTTGGCTTTGGTAGACGCGCGGATTTGCTTGGTTCGCATTGTTCATATATGTGCATCGAAATTTTTTTCTTGCTAACTGCTTCTATGGGGATGTATAGATGACGTAATCAGAGATAGGGCTTTGGTTGGGGGGGGGGGGCTGGGTCCGTGCTGTGAAAAGATCTGCTTGCTTCGTCAAAATGTACATTGGGATTGAGAGAGAGGCCGGTCGAATTTCGTTGACAACTAGAAATGGAAAGGTTTGGTCAGAGAATAGGGGTGTATGTGTGTTTTGGCTTTATTCAAAATGGTCTGTGCTGCGAAGACGAGTCCATTGACCATTGGGTGTTTGCTGTTTTGCCAATTCAGTATACTGAACCTGTTAAACTGATTGCCTCATGAGTCACTTTTCTGGGGTATGTGTAGGAGAGAGAGGCCTGAGAGAGACAAGGGCTCGATTTGGGTGGGTCCTCTGGCCCCATTCGTATTGGCTAATTTGGCGAATTGGTAAATCTACTTGCATGGGTTAAATTATTGAATATGGTCAGAGTTAAAGAATTTAGAGGATGAATCAAGATGTAAAGTTGGCAAAAACAACACTGATTCACCACATCTAAAAGATGACTGCTAGGAGCTTCGGAAATAAGACTACTGTACACAGCAGCATCAACAAAAGGTATTAAATTGTCAATCAAAATCGACCCGTAGATGTGCGATTTTGCATGGTTCACAGTGTTCATATGTGCATCGAAAAATTTTGTTTCTTGCTAACTGCTCCTATGGGGAGGTGGATGACGTAATCAAGATAGGGTTTTGGTTGGAGGAGGCTCAATATATGAATCTGTGCTGTGAAAATATCTGGGTTTGTACACTGAAATTGGAGAGGGAGGGTCGGAATTCCTTGACAGTTAGAAATGGTAAGGTCAGAGAGACAGGGACGAGTGGTTCTGTTCTACATGGGTCTGTGCTGTGAAGACGAGTCTAATATGACCATTGGGTGTTGGCTGTTTTGCCAATTCAGTAATATACTAAACCTGTCCAGCTGATTGCCGCATGAGTCACTTTTCTCGGTGGGTGCAGAAGGAGAGAGAGAGAGGTCTGGGAGGGACAGTTTAAATGTCAATCGAAATCAACGGGCCGCTTCGCCGACTGTATATGTTAAAATTATTATAGCTAGGTTTATAGCAAACTGTACGTTTTAACCCAATATTCAAGAATAATCCCTTCCCTGACTTCTTGAGGGGTATTACACGTACCAAATACATACATTTGAATGATGAAACAGCATTTTTGACGATTAAGTTGTAAAAATTATGGTTTCTGCTGATGAAGTGATTAATTTTGTTCAATAAAGTCAGCATTTTAACGTTAAAAAGAGTAAAAACTGTGAAAATTGACCTTTTTAAAACGAAAATGTGCAATTTCTAGTAATTTAGCTTTCAATGAAAATGTCTTGGGTGGAATTCCAACTTGGGCCGGGGTGTGCATATGGAGATCAGTGTGTGACTCATTCCTGCTCGAAAGCTGTCTCTTGCCAACTTTGAAATCAGCATTTGGACAAATTAGCGGTTGAAATTATGGCTTTTGGGATGAAACTACTAAGTTTGATCAATTCGCATTTCGCATTTTAACGTTAGAAAATAATAAAACTGTGAAAATTGGCCTTTATTAAACGAAAGAATGAGAAATTCTAAGAATTAGCTTTTAAAAAAACGATGGCTTTAGTGGAAATTGGACTGGCTCGGGTAATCCGTGTGCGATTATAATTCCTGCTCAAAACTGTCTCAGAGTTCCAGAAGTAGCATTTGTGATAATTTTGTGTTAAAATTGTGGTTTTTAGTGATGAACTACTGATTTTGATCAATAAAGTCTGCATTTTAACGTAAAAAATGCGTAAAAACTGTGAAAATTTGTATTTTCTTCTGAAAAAATGCTCATTTCTAGCAATTTAGGCTTCAATAGCCATGTCTTTGGTTGATTCTGGGGTGGCTTGTGGATGTTTGTGTGGGGTTCATTCCTGCTTAAAAGCTGTCTAAGGTCAAGTTGAAAGCGACATTTGGACAAATTAGCTGTTGAAAGTATGGTTTCTAGTGATGAAACTACTGATTTTGATCAATAAAGTCTGCATTTTAATGTAAAAAATGCATAAAAACTGTGAAAAATGTATTTTCTTATGAAAAAAAATGCGCATTTCTAGCAATTTAGGCTTCAATAGCCATGTCTTTGGATGATTTTGGGCTGGCTTGTGGATGTTTGTGTGGGGTTCATTCCTGCTTAAAAGCTGTCTAAGGTCAAGTTGAAAGCAACATTTGGACAAATTAGCTGTTGAAAGTATGGTTTCTAGTGATGAAACTACTGATTTTGATCAATAAAGTCTGCATTTTAACGTAAAAAATGCATAAAAACTGTGAAAAATTGTATTTTCTTATGAAAAAATGTGCATTTCTAGTCATTTAGCTTTCAAAATAACCAAATTTCTTGTTTGAAATTCCAACTTTACTTTGTGTGGAGAGGTCAGTGCATGATTCATTCCTGCTTCTAACAGATTAAACCGTCTCAAAGACCAAGTCTGAAAGCTTGAAGTGAGAGGCAGGGGAGGCGGAGAGGCAGAATTGAATAGCCTCACGTATTTAAATTTGTGGACTTCACTACTTCTAGTAAACGCAAGGGTGACTTATACTATTTACAAAGTTTAGATCAAGTAAATCAGAATTGCATGCGGTGGAGACACTGATTCATAGGCTGTGTACATTTACAAATGCAGCTGGGGTTTGTCAATGCAGGTAGAGGTTGGCGGACTCGGATTTGCTCAGATTCGCGGGGTTGATATGTGCATTAAAAGTTGGTTTCTTGCTATCTGGGGTGGCATGGATGACGTAATCGGAGA
Organism: Macrostomum lignano; assembly: GCA_002269645.1. Taxonomy (NCBI): domain Eukaryota; kingdom Metazoa; phylum Platyhelminthes; family Macrostomidae; genus Macrostomum; species Macrostomum lignano. The sequence continues at coordinate 524,236 of NIVC01000362.1, forward strand.
AGAGAGGGGTTTTGCTGAATGAAGTTTAATATAGGGTCTGTGCTGTGGAAAGATCTGTCTGTACACTGAAAATGGAGAGAGGGTCGAAATTCCTTGGCATTTAGAAGGGGGACAGAGAAAACAGGGGCGAGTGTTAAAATTTAGCTCGATTTTGCTATGGAGTCTGCGCTGTGAAGACGAGTCTGGTGAACATCGGAGGGGTGGCTGTTTTCGAACAGGGTTGAATTTGACTATGGTCCGAGTTAAAGGGTGATTCAGCATTCAGTATAGGAGCTTCGAGGGGATGGTTTACTGTAATTAAAGCGCGACGAAGCGTCTTGTATCATACCCACTATCAATAGAAATATAAAGCACTGCTTCAACACAGTCCTGCATTTGGGGTCTGACTTGGGGAGAGGCTTGGATGACGCAACCTCCACCCCCTCGCTTGGTGAGAGTTTGTACAGGCCCTCCTCTATATGAAAGTATGTGTATTTTATAAGTGATTTCGAATAAATTATCAGCATATTCAAACCTACATTCTCCGAGGGTGAAATGTACATACCTAATTTTTGGGGTATGTAGCGGATATGAGTATAGAGGCTATCGATGTACATATAGACTCCGACCCGTATTATTCAAATCTGTCTCTGAGAATGTACATTGGAAATATACATTACGATGTGAGCTATACAATTAGTTGACTCATTTAGATGGGATTGTACAACTGTACTTGTAGTAGGTTTTCGAGATGTAATTTTGGTGTGCGCGCGTTGGGGATGACACTGTAGATTAATGTAAGTGTACATATAGAATTGGGGATAGACAATTTGGGATAGGGATTAATGTACATGGGATTAATGTACAATTTGAGATAGATAGGGAATAATGTACATGGAATTAATGTACATATATGAGCACATGGATTATTACAACTACATATTGCCATATCACGCTTAGGATAGCGTTTTTGTATACTACTTACTTCATTTTCAGATAGTAGTATAATTTGCGTTTTTTGCGTCAAATCTGCCTAAAAATCAACACTTATCTGCACGATATGTAGTGACGTCATCATCCCATTGCCAGGCATTGTTGGTCAAAGTCACGTCAACGATTTATGCGCCTGTTCCGTGAAGCTGATAAAGCTGAAGAAACCAGGTTTCCGTCATCTGCATCGTCTTCTCTGCCATCCGCATCTTCTACTTGTCTGCTGCTGTGCAGTGAAGGTCCCCTGTGCCCTTGCATCGCCACGTCGATCGCCTGGGACCCGGTTCAACGCATCTGAAATCTTCAACTCTCAGGTTAATGGCTGTTTAACAGAGAAGTGAATTTCTCATTTGTAAGTTCGTTCTAATTTTATCATCTGAGGTCAATCATTTGTAGAATTGTTACAGGTCGTCGGTCATACATGTATATCTATAGGCTGCTATACTGACCCGGAAACTGATCCAAAATCATAATTCAGCAAGGCAAAAATACGACGTACTGATTTTTATTAGAATTATTGTGTGATAAAAGAAGTCTGAGTGGAACTGTAATTAACAGCGATGTATTTTAGTTTGAGAAACAAATTTTGATTACTGAAACAACGTTACAAGTCTACCTGATTTTTTAGGCATTTTTGGATAAATATTATTGAGAGGATAGGATAAATTCTGGCGTAGGGAATGTCTCGGTTAGATTTCAAATAAATAATCCGAATAGGCACTTTAAAACTTTGCAAAACGAAGTGGCTACAATTTTCTTGAATAAAGATTATACGATGATTAATAATTAAAATTTAAAGAAAAAAAATTTAGCTCCAAAAAACGAGATTAGCTCAAAAGTATCTAAACAACAAACAATCACCAGAGTAGCTAGCTATAAGCTATTGTAGACAAAGCAAATTTTCAAATTTGCTCATAGTGGATAAATAAATGATTCAGTTTTGCTTATATCTGCTTTTTAAATTAAAATTAGTATGATTTGTTAGACATTTCTGGATAAATTTGTTTTACTGAATCACTTCTATAAGGTTATACAGTTGGATTTGAAATAATCCAAATAGGCACTTCAAACTTTGCACAATCGAGTTGCTACAATTTTCTTGAATAAATATTACAAGACGATTATTAATTAAAAATTTAAGAAAAAAATTTAGCTCCAACGAGATTAGCTCGTAAGTATAGCTAACAAGAAGCAATCACCATATTATAGCTATTGTAGACAAAGCAAATTTTCAAATTTACTCATAGTGGATAAATAAATGATTCAGTTTTGCTTAAATCTGCTTTTTAAATTAAAATTAGTATGATTTGTTAGACATTTCTGGATAAATTTGTTTTACTGGATCATTTTTATAAGGGGCAAACAAATTTGGACGAGTTAAGAAGTAGCAAGGTCGTTATACTCGCGGCTAGCTAGTCAGATCAGAATTCTCTAAAATCGATCATGATCATGAAAATGATCATATATGGTGTTATCTTATTTGTATAGAAATTGACTCGATTTGACTTTTCAAAGTTAACACTTTCCTATCCATTTCTGTATAATTTTCTCGCAGTCTATCAAAACGTTCCAGAACCCCATTATATAGTTTTTTGTTACCTTTCCTACTTTTATAAAATTATCAAACCAGGCTTTGAATTCTACAGATTTGAACAATCATCTCTTAAACAATTTACCCGACTCTTTGATAATTCAAATACAATCGATCTATAGTTACTGTCCGTTCAGTAGAAAAACGTAAATAATCTTATTTTCAAATTAGCCGATTATAAAAAGTGCTCAGTACAAGTATGTTTCTAGTTATGGGTATATTGGTATTGGTACTACGGATACGATATTTGTGTTTTTAGTATTTCTCAAGTTGTACAATCAGATGTGCGAGCGTATCGGAATTCAACTCAGTCCTGTTGATGTTAGAGCAGCCATGAATTAGTATTGTAAACCACGAAGGTTTCAGGAAATCTGCGGGAAATTCACTTTTAGTTGAGTTAGATTATCCAGTCTCACTTACGCATTTTATTAGCGATGTACTTACTAACTTTTCTTGATAAGTTCCCATGAGCGAGCAATCTTTAACTCTCTTTATTCGCGCTTCTTCTCTGCTTTCTCTGCTTTCTTTTCTCTGCAGCGTTCCAAATATTGTTTGACTAAAGGATCCTCATTCGGTTTCCGCAAATAGTTGCCTTCTTTAACCCAACGTTCTGCTTCTTCTGCTTGGCGTTTGTAAGTTTCTTTGGAGCGCTCGCTCCGAAAATTGGCCTCATCAATTCTTTCCTTTAGGTATTTGATAAACTTTAAATGTTTATCGACCGTTTCTTTTACTGCTTCTTTTCCCATGTTTTTTGGTTGAATTTTTGTTTGTTTTTCACTGACAAACTTTTTCATCTCTTCGTTTCCCCAATGGTTTTGTGATCCAATTGCTGTTAATTTTATTGCTTCACACAATTTGTTTTCTTTCATCGCATCTTTTTGCATTTCCCGTATTGCGTTTGACCCAAGGGATTGTCCTGTCGTAAGGAATTCTTTGTGATCAACTTCGCGCACTATCATTGACGTAAGTAAACCGCCTCGACCACTGCTGAACTTTTGTTTGTTAGCAAAAAATTTTGATACTTCACTTGGACTTTCACCTGCATTGGCGTCACGAACAGCAGCAAAAGCCGGCATGTGGTCTTGAACAGTCTTGGAAACAGGCTTTTTTACAGTCTTGGAAACAGGCTTTTTTACAGTCATTTTCCTTTGCCTTTTCATTTCATTTGAAGTCCCAATTTTGTAAAGCACTTCGCTAGCGTGACCAGGCTTTTTGGGATTCTTTTTTTGTTCCTTTTTACAGCGCCGTTGATATTGCTTTTTTTGTTTCTTTTTAAAGCGCTGTTGATATTGCTTTTTTTGTTTCTTTTTACAGCGCCGTTGAGATTGCTTTTTTTGTTTCTTTTTGTTTCTTTTCTCTTGTAAATTACCTCCTATTAGCCATAACTCCTTTTCCATATGATCTAATGTTTTTTTTTTGGCTTTTTCTTGCACCTTAGCATTAAATCTTTCTGGATTTCTTTCAATTCTGTTTGCAGCTTCTTCCCGAAGTTGCATGTGATTCACTTTGATACCCGAGTGGTGACTCAATGCATGAGCTGCAGCTGCGAACAGACAGTTGTTATGCGAAGACTCGATATCCACCGGCTTGCCATCGATTCTCGGACGGTAATGTCCGAGTGCTGAATCCGTTGGCACTGAGTACTCAAGGTGGATAGCTGGGTTCGATGCGCCAGGCTTTTCGGGATAAAAAATTATTCCTTTTTTTTCGCTGATTGGGCGGCCGTGTTCGTCAACTTTATGTACTATGATGTTAATGTTTCGCGATTCTGCCAAAGCTTTCAGCTCGATCCATCCTCCCTCGGTTTTTTCAGAACGAACAGCTTCAGCATGCTGGGCAGCAGGGGTCCTCTCCTGCTCATGACCAGGCTTATGATGAGGACTTTCTTTCTTTTTGGCTTCAGCCTCGTGCTCATGCTCATGACCAGGCTTAGTTTTCGCTGGAGCTATGCGCTCCTTAATCGATCGAGTTTTTTTCATTAAATTTTTACGCAAATTCTCACTAACATAGCTCTTCAGTGGTTGCGTGGCGTGATTGACAATCCTTTTTCTGACAGACGAGCACATTTCTTCGAATAGCTTATTGCTTAGTGATTCAATTAAATTTTTAATCAATTTTATTTTTACATGTAATTCGTGTCCAATTCTTACAGGTCTTTCGTTTTCTCCTTGGTCTTGGTGTGTCTCATGCGTCATACTCTTTTCGTCGCAGATTTTTTGCAGGCGAGCAGCCAATGTTTCGCAGAACTCTGCGGATAGTCTGCTCACGCCTACTGCGCAAGCCGTTGCGTCAAAAGCTTTCAATAGCCAGTTGAAAGCACTGAAGCCTTTCGCTAATTTCTTTTGTTGTCCAATTCTTTCATTGTCAGACAACCGGTGACTGAGCTGCTGAAGAAAGTCGAACCCATGCTTCTCCCACCCAGGTTGGTGTAAAAAGTCAGCGACTATATCGCATCCAACTGTCTCCACACAGTTTTTGGTTTCTTCAGCTGCTCTAATAGGCTCCAGCTTTTCAGTGTTCTCGTAGTAATCAAGCAACGACATGATTGGACCATTTAGATCTGGCTCACGGAATTTCCGTGACAACTTCTTCTCAATCTCGGGCTTTGCGGCACTGGCAATTTTCTCCTGAAGTTCATCTAGGATTTTTTCAGATGCGAAGTTCACCCCAAAAGTGACTCCTTGAGAAACTATTTCTTTTCTTATTGTTTTTCCAGCAGCTTTGCAGGATTCTTTCAAGCTTTTTCTGCAGACTTGCTCAGCAGGCTTCTGGGCAATGTCTTTGAAGCAGTTCTTCAGTGCTAAAGTTCCTTTTAGACCTTTGGCTGCACTAGTGACAAATTTTCCTATTCCTGCTGTGGCGAGCGACACCGCAATGCTGATTGCCTTTGATATGCCCCATTCTTCCCAGCTAAATTCGCCAGTGACCATGCCGCTGATTCCTTCGATGCAGTCACTTACACCCTCGCTAATTAGACCTGCGCCAACCTGGATCATGGTGCCAGCAGAGAGAGCAATTACAAGTGATCCGGCGACGACCTGCAGAATTCCCAGGCAGAACACTGCTAATGCCGACCAGCAGAATTCTGGCTTCTTTTCTATATCAAACAGCCAGAAGAGGCCCATCTCTGAGAGCTCTCTGAGTGCCTCTCCGTCGGTGCCTTCAGAGGATGCGATAGTCAGTAGGGATTTGGTGCTTACTTTGGCATTGGCACCAGCATCCATGATCCCTTGGAGACTTTTCATTCCCTTTTTGATGCTTTTCTCCCAGTTTTCGATCACGTTGACTCTGGCATTAATGAACCTAGAGAATGAATTATCTTCTCTCACTGACGATTCTTGTCCAGAATTTTCACCCTCTTCTTTAACAGGCAACGATTGACCTGACCGTGCTTGGCCAGAATTGCCAACAAACACACTAACCGAAGCAACTTCTGATTTAAATAGCTTTAGCTTATCCAATGAAATTTTCAACTCTTTCATGGCATTTTCCAAGTAATTCTCAGCTTGCAATTCGATCAGACAAAACGCTTTCATGTAGCCTGAAATTCCAGATACCAGTTCGTCTCTGCCATTCATTCTAATAACGCTTTCGTAAAATTCCAGTGCCATTTCAGTATCATGCTGAAGTAAACAATTGCCTCCGAACTGCAATAGGTGGTATGGGTTTCCCATTGGGGACTCTTTTTTCTGAAGTCGCTGAATACCATCATTGAATAAATTCTTAAGATCCAAGCGAAGCTGCTCCAGATTAAGCAGATCTGAATCTGACTTCATAGTTAGCCACATGGCCCACATCTCGTGCAGAGACGAAAGGATGCCTTCTTCATTATCTTTGTGTGAGATTTTAAGCCACTCAATGCTGCTTAAGCAATCATTCAGCATGTCACAATAGCACTTGAAGGCGTCCTGCTGAGCAAGAACTTTTGGTACGTCTTTTTCTAGAATCTCAGTGATTTTACTTGATTGCATCTGATCTCGAAGCTGTTTTGCTTTCAGAAGGTTGATGCAGTCTTTCGTGGTCTGAGTTCGCATCGCAATAATCTGGGCCGACCCTGGTTTCCCTTTTCTGGCCGAGCGACCGAAGGCCTGGCGTTCGACTCGAAGGCTGCTAGGGAGAAAAGTTACCAGCACATGCAGACCTCCGACAGCAGCAACTTCCTCAGACACTGCGATGTCTGCTCCTCTGCCCGCCAAGTTGGTAGCAACCACAACCTTTCCAGTGCTCATCTCACTTTCCAGCTCCTTCATCTCCACTTGGTTGAGGCTGTTTGAACAGGCCGTCACGGGCACATTAAGAGTTCGCTCAATCTCCTCTTTAAGAAAGTTGCAAGTGTTAACATACTCTGTTATTACTAGTACCGCTCTTTGCTTTTCGATTGCTTCCTCACGAATTCTCTGACAAATCAGTTGCTTCCATTCATCCTCATCACCCGCCAGTATTCCTTCGCACTCTAACAGCTTTCGTGGTGAGTTTGGGGGCACTTCAATAAACTTGTCACATCCGTACACCTCACTGATAAACAATTTCTCTGATTCTAACCCCAGAGTGCCAGATAATCCGAAAATTGACTTGTACTGCTTGAAAAGAAACACGTTTGACATAAAGTTGGTGACAAGCGACAGTGGGGACAACGCCAATCGATGCTTCATCTCCAGGAACTGCTGCAAACCGTCGCCCCACTGCTTGTTGATTTCCATCACCCCGGTCGAAGCAAAATCAATTGGCACAATGGCATCATTCTCCACTGCGTATTGTCTGCCCTGTTTCATTGTGATGGCCAATATGGCTTGTCGTATCCACAGCCTTATTTTGTGATGGGCAAACTCTCTTAAGTAATTTGGGACTTCAATTTGATCGTCTACAACTTGCTCACCGACTCCAGGAACTTTTTTTTTCAGAGCATCACACAGGTGGTCCACAAGATGTTCAACATTCACTGACTCCTTATCTTCATCCTCATCTGCATCCGATTCTGACTCCGAATTTTGATCGACTTCCTCGACTGCACTGGCATCAGCATCCTCATCTTCATACTCGCTTGTCATCGCATTGGTCACTTGCATCCAAATGAGACTCAGCAGTGGCTCAAGATGTCGCATTCCGGTGCCGGCGTTTGAGTGAGACAAGTAGGTGACTTGGACGCCGCAGTCGACGAGCAGCGAGTCCACTTCGTCAACGATTACCATGTCGAAATCGCGGTTTCCTCGCACATCTTTCCTTTCAAAATTCGACTGAAGAAAATCTGCAGCAAAAGATGCGACTGTTCCGTACACAATGTCGCAATTGTATACCGCCTTCTTCTTATGCTCATCCTCCGCTACCCAGACGTTATGGGAGCTGTTGAGTCCGCCCATTTCCCTGAAAAACTCTTTCCAACTGACAGCGTCTCGCTTAGCCAGCAGTGGAGAACTGGTAATGATGTCAACTTTCCTGCCAGTTCGAGCCGCAATGGCGGCAACCATGGCGATAACGCAAGACTTTCCTTCGCCAGTGAGGACTTTTAGTAGGCATTTGTGATGCTTTCCAAGCATCATAACGCAGAAGCATAACATCTGGGCTATTCTCACCCAGAATCCTTTGCACTTGTGCACTACCAACATCGCATGTTTCAAGTTCCGTATCAGGAAGCCCTCCGTGTCGATTGAAGGCGAACAAGGTTCATGTCGGAAGGCAGCTAGTTCGGAAGCCATTTGACTCTCATTATTCTCAATTGTTTTTCTCCAGTCGGACACTTTGTTAATGACTCGTAGAAATAAATCTTGATCTTCTAGCGAGACTCCGACAAGATCTTTAAGAATTTGCTCCAAAGTACATTCAACTTTCCATGGAGTTTTCTCCAGACACTCAGGCAGTTGCGAGCTCTTTGGACACTTCTCAAGGAGATCCAGCACTTTGATTTTCTTACCATCTAAAATCCCCCAGTCCAGAGGATTAAGTCGGTTGCATTTAATGAAGTCGAGTGACCGAGAGAGCGATTCCTCGTCGACAGTCTCGTAGAGAAAAGCGTCGATTAGAACCGATCCGTACGGCAGCCAACTGTGATCGCTGAGAATGTCTCGAATCTTACAAAATATTTTCGTGGTCTCACCAGTCTTCTCTTGGTAGAGTCTTCCTAAACTAGTCACTGCTTCCGGCAAGAGCACTCCACAGTCGTAGGACTCAACGCGATCCTCCAGCTTTTCAATGAATCTCCAGCAGCAATTAAACGCCAATGTCTGTTCTAATTCATGCGTTGCCTCGTCATCAAAGAGAGCATCGCCAAGACAGAGCACAACCGCCACCGCTTGATCGGAAGATTGCAGGACGGAAACTATCGGTTGGAAGAACTTAAAAACTAATTCTTTAAAGCCTTCAATGTCGCGAATCTTTTTCGAACGGATCCAAGAGCGAACTAAATAGAATATCTCGAGCATGCAAAAGTTAAACTTGCCTTCTGAAACAGGGTCCTCACTTAGAATCTTGATAAATTGGCTCTCGAAATTGGGATCCAACATACTTTCAAGAACTCCTTCCATTTCGACATCACTTACTAAAGGTAAAACTTCCTTAAGTCTGTGTTGGAAACCCTTAAAACTGTCTAAAACTTGATTTAGATCCGGTAGGTCTTTTTCAGTTGGGATTTTTTTTAACTCTTCTATTGAAGTAAGTCTTCCAGACTCTATGATTTGGCTACAACTTTGACTGACTATCTGTAGTTCATTTTCTTCCCGCCTCTTCCGCTCAGATTCTCTGCGTCTCTGCTCCTCCTCCTGCCTTCTCCGCTGTTCTTGCCGCTTCCTTCGCTCAGATTCTCTGCGTCTCTGCTCCTCCTCCTGCATTCTCTGCTGTTCTTCCCGCCTCTTTCGCTCAGATTCTCTGCGTCTCTGCTCCTCCTCCTGCATTATCTGCTGTTCTTCCCGCCTCTTTCGCTCCGATTCTCTGCGTCTCTGCTCCTCCTCCTGCCTTCTCTGCTGTTCTTCTTGCCTCCTCCGTGGCTCTTCAAAGCAATTCGGACATAAATAGTTGCCGCTCTCGTTGACTGGTCGATAGTACAGTCCATTCTGAAATACGTGGCACCGCCCCCAGAATGGAAAGTTTTCCTGTCTCAGGTCACTCCAGTCGCTGGTTGGAGGCAGTGGAACTCCGCAGGGACGGCAGTTGACGCCATCGCGTTCGGCCATCTGACTATTGCCCATTGCCTAATTAAAAATATCGAAGTAGTAAGTTGAAATTGACAATTAGGCTCGATAACGATAATAATGCAATTATTTTAATTAACAAATACGAGAGTACAGAGTTTTATCCAATGTTTAAAAGGCCTCCAAATTGAGCTCAAAATGTTTAAAACAGTATCTCTAAAATGGAAACCCAGTTTGCATTTAGGCTTTCTAATGCAATAATGAGTAAATATTCTAAGACCTTTTTTCGTTGTTCGTAATGCATTTGACATTATTTAATGCTATCGAAAGTAGTATGCATGGAGCATTAGCTGCTCCTGCACATAAACCCATGAATTGTTTGTCTTACTAGAAAAGACTGGCTGGGAATTGTAAGAATGCAGTCAATGCAGACTGCAGTCCATCGAAGAATTTGGCCCAGAGAAAAATGAAAAGAAAGTAAGAATACGCTCGTAGTTGATAAAAATCTCTCAGTGTGTGCATTTCGATGCAGAGCAAATTTTTTGTGGTTGAGTATTCTATAAAACAATCTATTGTGCAATATAGCGTGAGCTGCAGGCGCGGGTCTGAGCTGAGAGATAGACAAAATGCGAAGCAAAAGTCCAGGTTTTTTTGTTTAGCTATACTGTAACTTAAAATTGAAGTTCCATTAATTAGGTAGAATAAGATGAGGTAAGATAAGATAGGATGAAATCAATTTTTAGGAATTTAGATACTTAAAAATTCATTATTAAAATAGATTTGAATTATAGTATTTTCTGCGATATTCATAATTGATTATACACCTGCCCTAATGAGCAGGGCACCTGCAGCTCAGCCGCAGCTATCGTGCGGCGCATCTGAAGGCTGCGTACGGTTGTTAGTACGAGCTAATAGGATATTTGGCCGGCCGGGGTTGGGAGGTGCCAGGCTTGCGGCAAGGGTGAGCCAGAAGTCAGAAGCTCACCCTTGCTGCTCGACGGCTGATGGGGCTTTTAACTGTTTTTGATGAAAATATACACGCTCACTTTAACTCTGGATATTCGAAACAAGATTAAATTGCAAATCGCTTTCATTGTTTTTCATCTTAAAAACTTTTCTGCGCAGAACTGTCGTAATAAGGAACAATCATTTGAAAATACATTAGAAGCCCCATTTAAAAGTTGAGGGGGTTGTACAAATATCCTACTACGGCTGTTCAGTCCAAGGACTGGGGGGTCGCCACACAGCCTCAATTACCCCAGCTAATGCTGGAACCCATTTTACAGCTGGGTGAACTGAAGCAATGCAGAGTTAAGTGTCTTGTTCAAGGACACAAATTGTTCTTGTGGGATCCGGAATCGAACCCTCGACCTTTCAGTTGTGAGTCCGACGCTCTAACCACTAGGCTGCAACCCTTAGTTCAGTTCGTGCGATAAACTGCAATAATACAAGCGTATCTTGCGATTGCATTCAACACAAGAAGCATATTGTTGTTGTTGCTGTTGTTAATTAACCCGTATTAACAAAGACAGTTGCTTTTTAATAACCAGCTTCTTAAAATTAAAATTATCGGAAAGTAATTTTTCCCTTTAGGACTCACCGCTGTTGGCAACAAACGCAAACGCGTGAGTCACAATTGCACGCACACGGATCCTATAGCAACAGAAATACAATCCCGAAATCCAATAATGCTTAAGTTGGACAAGATCCTCCTAAAATAGGCTAATTTGTTTTTAATACTGCCTATACGTAGTCTATTCACAACGATCTGACGAAATATATCGTTCCAACAAGGCGACTGCAATTATAGTTGTCGCTTTTCATACCGTTTTAATTTGCACTCGCAAATTGAAGTTCCCTTTCTCAATTGTATACCCTGGGAAAATCCACGGACTTGCCGCAGAAATTTAGAGTATATTTTTTGCATCAAAGCGAGCGCCTGAAGTGTACTTAAGCAATGGACAGACTGAGCCATACAGTACAGTTTTATTCGAATAGCTTTCTGGGCTTGTGTTCAAAAGACACATTGACAAAGTACGTGAACGCAAAAACGGAAAACAAGTTTGCCTATTTTATTATTTCTTTTGCTAGATACGAGTAGTATTATTAAATTACACGCACCCCACATTTTTACATGTAAAAATGAATATAGTCCCCACCTACACTCGAACTGTAATACGCCTCCGTCAGTTCGAGCTAACGAACGAAACGCAACTCGCCCAAGCCGGCGTTCGATAAGGTACAAATCTTAGCTTTCTTATCTTAATACGACACACTAACCAACACTAGCGTTCTCCCAAAAGAAATATTGAATTCAAAGTCCAATTCTTCCTTAGCCTTGGCCATTTATTTCTGCAAAGTATATTTGACTGAATTCGCCGCAAGTCCATACGCATTAAAAACGAGTAAGCAAATTACCGCAATCTAATACGCAGATAGTTCATCGCGAAAGAACGCAAACGATTATAACAGCGCTTAAACAGATTCTCGGCGCCACCACCACTAATCATGCTCGCTAGAAAATCCTTCAAACCACCACCACGATGCAGTTTAAAGTATAAATAAAACGAAATCCATATACCACAGTGCAGACTTGTTGGTTCTTGAATAGCAAAACGCGAATATTCCCAATTTCCCCCTCCACAATTCCGTATAAACCACCGACGTATTAACTCACATGGATTTAACCCAAGGAATCGAAATACTCTCCCTTCCTAGAGCCCCTCCTACCCAACCTAAAACCCCCCACCCATAACAAAACCCAATGAGAACCCGGCAAATTTGAAGTATCGGTATTCACGATCAGAAAATAATGCCTTCTGTCTCTCGGGATTCGCGGGATACTACTCAACAAATCGACAGGAAAAATACCCAAAAAACAAACGTCTTTAAAACCGTTACATAGAATAATCACAACACGTTGCAAGAACAAGTTCGTTACACCTTCGCCTCGCCTCATTTCCAAGCGGTTCCTGGCACAACGTCCCGCAGTTCGGTAATCTGTAGTTGCTTGTCGAAAACACCACCGAAAATAACGTTATAGACCTCCGCTGTAGCCGTTCCAAAACGCATCTCCAGTCGGACATTCCCTTCCTTATACAATTGTACCGTCGGCGCAACTCCCCCGTCAGATCCTAACGAATACGCGAGTATCGTATACCCTCCGTTGTAGTCCGCCATCGAGAACCCCAAATCCCGTCCTTGTAAATACAAACCCAGTTGTTGACGCAGAGTTGTATACTCCTTTGCACAATCCCCTGTGAAGTCGAATTGACTAGGCCGTGTCGGTACCGCCTCACCATTTACGTAAACTCCAACGCTGATCAAATTCGCATGCACGAAATTGAACGGATTTGTCGCCAGACTTCCATTAAATGCAGTATTTCCAACGACTACCACCAGCAAAAGACGTGGCACTCCGCTCGGAAACAGATTTTCGTGCGTATGGCTTAACGACCCTTGCGGTATTGTGAACGTACCCAATGATAAACTGCGATGAGGGTACAAGGCATTATGGGTCTTCAAACCATGTGCATGGGCTCCAATCACACTGGCAGATGGCTGAACATACCGCAAACGAAGCTCCGCACTCTGAATCTCAACCTCGTAATCCTTTAACACTGCCTCACCAATCTGTGCGGCACTTAACACGAATTTGCTCTTTGCCGGTAGTAACTTTATCCGCAAAGGCGTCTTTGACAACAAATACCGTGGCTGACGAAATAGATCCAAAAACAAAGGCCCTGAAACCGTACAAGTTCTCCCACCCGCAATTAGTGCCTGTCGCTTCACTCGCCCAACGTTCGCGACGCCGGTGGCATTCATTTTTCCAGCAGTGTCCTTGTAAAATCCCCAGGCAGCCAATCCGCCGTCTTGTCCCAACCGACCATACTCCAAAAGCGTCAGAAGCATGGCCTTGTACGGATACATGAAGCTCCCGCCTTCAACGACCGTATCTCCTATCCGCAATTGCACGTCTTCGAACAGCGTACTCACCACCATGTTATTCAGACAGACATAGTTTTTCGCAGCATCCACAGCCCCTCCACTCTCGTCTACTACTCGGATTCCAACAGTTAGAACTGTTTCTTGTAAGTCGACATACAAATCTCCAGCCGGTACAATCTCGAACTCAATTGGCCCTCCTTGCGTAATCCCATGTTGAGGCTGTATATCCGTGTAGCGACTGTCCACAACACTGAATTGTACTGGTGGGCTGTCAAATAACGTCAACTCACTTTTCAATCCAGCGACGTCAGGCCCCAACAACTGATCCATCTACTTGCCAAACAAACTGAATAACTTTTTAGTCGTGGCGCTCGGCTTTTTCTTTTTACGTATGCGTCTAACTCGCCGACCACGTCCAACCTGTTTTTTTACCGCAGGTGTCTTTCTGCTTATACCCTTTTTCCTGACTCGTCGTCGCTTAACCACAACTGGTCCATCAGTAGTCGTCAATCTACGTTTCTTACCCATTCCAATCGTCTTCTTCAGGAAGCTTAAACCGCCCTCTACTAAATCCTTCCGAGCTCTACGTAGCACGGGATATATCACTCTCTCTGTTAAATTCGTCAAATATCCGTATCCCTCGTACACAGGTATCGAACTCGACCCACCACCCGTCCGCGGCTGTGTACTAGGTCCCGAATAGAATGCAAAAACCGGATCCATGAATGCCGAGCGAAACTATACGTCAAAATCTACTTAAAGTGCTTTGCTAATACCCGTGCTGTCTCTTTATCTAGATCTGATTCAGCCAACCACTGACCTCTCGAGTCGGGCATTCCCTCCCACTTGACAAAATATCGCCTGCCCTTCTTCCCCATACGCTCAACACGCTCGACCCGATCAATTTTAACAACCTCCGCCTCAGGTTCAGCCACTAGAAGCAGTTCACCTTGGTTGAATCGACCCTCCAACACTGTCGAATCGTCCTCGGGGTCTAACAGACCATAAGACGGTGGCTTCGTAGAATACACCCGATGAATTCGATACACCCTATTACTCCATGTCGTTGTGTAACCCTTCTCAAATTTTCCCTTTTGACGTGCAAGTCGTACCCAATCACCAACCTTAAAACGCGGAATAGGCCTCACATCGTCGCCATACAACTCCTCCCACACCATGCCCTGCAGATGGCCATCCGCACTCACATCAATGGGGCTACGACCATTTAAACTGCGGTGTGGAGAGTTATTCAACGCAAGCTCTAATTTTGGTAGAACATCAAACCACCGGGCCAGATTTCGAGTCCGAAATAGTCGTAGTAATCGCTCCTTCACGGTGCGTATCAATCGCTCAGCCATGCTCGCTTTGTAGGTACTCTGACTTACGAAAAATCGTACGCCCTCACGCTTTAACATCGACTGAGTTTCTCGCCCAAGAAACTCTCGACCAGCATCGCCTTGTAAGTACAGCGGTTTAAACCCCGTGCGGAATATCTCATACAATACACGGCTCACCTCACTTGGCTTCTTCGTCTTCAAAGCTCTCAAGCGAGCCAACCTAGTGAAACAGTCGACTAATACGAGGATGTACCTGTAACCACGGTTTTCGTCCTGATATTGCGGTAAGTCTGCCAAATCAATCTGCATTTGAAATTTTGCAACGGGCGGTAGTTGTATTTTCGGAGTTTTGAACTTCCGATTCGACTTCTGGAACAGATGTATCTCCTTCGTCCTACGCACCCACTTGTCAACAACAGCCTTGGCTTTTTTTTGCGTTAACTCCGGATACCTCCGCCTCAAAACTCGTATAAATTGCTTCTTATTACCACTAAACGCAGTAGGGCGTTCCAAGTCGAAAAATGCCACGTCCAGAAACTTAAAAAAAATCGCTTCCATCCTCCGTATTAGCGGCTCTCCAAATTTTTATGATGCAGAACCCACATTAGTATTGCAACAGTTAAAACTTGCCTTTACCGTTACGTCTCCGTCAGGCTCCTCTGCGCGCAGTACGCGTTCCAATAAATTCGCAATGCAACCACCCTCCCCCAAAAAACAAATTCTAAAACGCTTGTACAACCACTGAAACACATTCGCCATCCCCAGACTCGATATATTTCACGTAAAATACAATGCTTATACATTACGCTAGAGTCTCATAATCTTCCAAGGCTTGCAAGTCCCCACCGCGCGACTCTGACTCGGGAGTAGGTTCCATGGGTGTTCCTTCCTCCAGAACGTTTCGCATATGCCGCCCTAGCATCGACGGTGGAATTGATTCCCTGCGAAGCAGTGAGACGAAACGTTCCAGCTCTGCCGCCGGAGGCGATCTCCCTCGTTTCAATGGTTGGTCGCGAGTGACATACTCTACTAGCTCGTCAAAATCTCCTCCTCCAATCTCATTCGCAGCACCTGTCAGCCTTGCCTTCAGACGGTCGAAACGTGGTTGTACATTACGGGGGAGTCGCCTCCCCTTCTCGGTCTCACCCTCCGTCGGGCCATCATGACCAACGGATGAGCGAACCTCTGGCGGGGTCTCACCATTCTTATTGTACAGAGACCGCGTTTGTAGCAACCGACTCTCCAAATCAGTTCTTTCCAACTGTGCGGTTGTAGGCTGCAGACTAGTCGATTCACCAATCTCCCGGTCAAGCCTATTCATCTCACCTTGCATTTCAACAATATTCTTACCCAAAGCGTCCACAGGTCCGTCCAATACTCCCGTCCTTCGCTCATCTTTCGACGTACATTCCAAATAAGCCTGCAACGGCAGCAAAACCATTCGCTGAAGAGTTCCTCCTCTATTGACTGGCATATTACCTACGCCGTCCGGCCCGAATTGCTCGAACTAGATTTGCCGTCCCCGCAGCCGTACCGGCCAATCCCGATGTAATCCCTAGAGCCGTGCCAATGGCTGGCAAAGCAGAAATTATCGGAGCAAGAAACGGCAGGAAACCACCACGCTGTACCAAAATTTCCTTCCTGGCTCTAGTTGATTTTTTCTCCTTCAACAATTCTTGTATCGGTTTCGATAGCGTTCTAAACGTTTCTTGTCACACGACTTTAACGGCACGCGTCCTTTTACGATATTCAAAAGAAACTCAACCAGGCAACGCACCTCGCCCGGACTTAAACTTCGCAGAAATCGCTTGCGCTGGTCCAATCCCGAAGCCTCGCGACAACTTGCAATAGGAAGGCACACTGGGACAATGATCGCGCGCTTTGTACGCTCTTTTCTGTCAGCCCGGTCATTGTCTATCATGCCTTCTACTGATTCCGAC